>JACCID010000185.1:0-236941 GCA_018906775.1 Sycophila sp. Sp_5 | reverse complement strand
GGGCAAGCGCGACGGTAAAGGGCAGGCGGACAGAGGGCCGGCGGGATCTTCTTCTTTTACAGTGTCTATCAAATCACCTATATAACTGTATGATTCTGGCAACGTGTTTAGCATGTAATTTAATTTTTCTTTTTCTTTTAACGTCGCACCTGCACTTTTCAACTCATTTATCAGCTTCTCAAATTCACTAAAGAATAATGCTGAGTCACTATACTTATCAAGCCTCATTTTCTCCAGTTTATTTCTATACACAATTTGTAAAGCTGTAGATTCTCTCAAATATAAACTATCTAGTTTCTTCACTATTTTGTACGCTGTTTCCTCCTCGCATACAAATTCCAACTGCTTGTTCGAGATAGCACTGTAAATGTAGTTCACTGCTTTTAGATCTTTTTCATCCCAATCCTCTTTATCTGTTGCAATTTTTGCTCTTTGTATTACTTCATCACATTTTTTAAATTTTAGATACATGGAAATTCTCTTCTTCCACATGTTGTAGTCTGTCCATCAAATACTGGAATCGTAATTTCACTTTTTCCGGCCATTTTGTCTTCTTGATTAGTCTTGAACGTTCCCTTCGTGTTCAAACTTTATCTGTTGCTTTCCTCACTGCCGTCTTCTCTTCTTCCTCTGTCTCGAGCGTTCCTTTGTGCTCTCGACTTTTCACTTCAGTACTTATCACGGCACTTAACCTACCCAAGTATCCATATCCACCCAATTACCTTGAGCAACCACGCTCTGCTACCATGTTGAGAAAACTGTGGAATCAGAAATACTGGGTAGTGGTTCAGAAAGAAAAGTACTATATTTAGTAGATACAAGACTATAAATAGCTTACAAACGCCCCAAGGGCTCGCTATGTGATGCGACTCCTTCAGAGTCCAGCGGATGAGTGGGCCGCATCAGCGCGTGTCGCGCAAGGCGTTTAACATGGGGATAGTTCACATGTGTGTGTACGTGAGTCGCGCGTTCCGACTTCAGTCGTAGCGCGGCGGTGGTATGTTTTTACACGCAAACTTTGCAACCCTCGTGCACATTGTATATGGGTTGCATAACAATCTAGTTTCGATATTCGTTTGTGCAGTAATAAATGTATATAATTCAACAGGATCAACAAAATCTGTTTTGTATTTTGTCGCACTGAATAAAGATTTTGTTTATGTTAATGATCATTTATATTTTTTTAAATTTTAAGTAAATAAAAGTACCACTCCGCGTAAAAATAATTCCTATGGGAAATGTGTTGGATTTATAGTGTTAAAGGACCATATCCAACATTATTGCCAACATTATTACCAACATACATGTTTTAAATGATATGATTATTAACGATATATCGCTAATATATTAACAATACGATTAAAAATTTAAAAAAAAAATCACAAAAGAAAAAAATGTGTACTTCTATCTGGATTCAAACCCACGAACTTCTGCTTGCTAGGCTTACCGTTTAGACAACTGAGCTATTTATTTGTTTTTGTCAAATGACTAACAAGTAACCCTACCCAACGGTCACTCACCGATTCCGATGAAATTAAGTACATGCATTAAGCATCGAAAAATATTGATCACGTGTTTTTTTTTTATCGGCCGAATCCGATCTTAAAGGGGGTGAAACGCATTATTATCAAATATCTCAAGCTGTAGCTAACCGGAAATCTAATACTTTGGGGAAAAAGTGTTTGGAAATTGATCTTGATGAAAATGTGAACAATTTCTTATAGTTGGGGTGCCAGCTGTTACAAACCCTTATTTTTTAGGGGATGTTCTCATATAAAAAACATTTTTTAATTATTAAATTTAAATAATTAGAGAATAGAGAGAATTTTAGAAAATACAAGCAAATTTTGTATTTTACAATAATGTAAGAAAGTAGAGTTGTAATCAACCCTTACAGGTACATATTTACACATACTAGCAAGAAAACTACTCTCGACATTGGATTACACTCATGTACCCTATAAAATTAATTCATAGAATTGAAATCTACTGTTTCGGTGCCATTACGATCTTTTCATTTGTTCCTAACTTTTAAAAAAGGATGTAGATAAAAAAAATGTAGTTTATAAAAAAAAAATCTAAATTTTTTTATCTTTTTTACACATAAGTCGCGACCTGCTTGATCAAAATTATCCGCTGAAATTAAGAGAACTTTTCTTTTTTGCTAACCTCAAAGGAAAACAGGTTGAAGATCACAATTTTTGAGAAATTACGAGCGTTTTGCAGTATTGCGTGTACAATTACATAGAGGTCATTGAAAAAGAGTTTCTACCTTGTACACCCACGTTCCCGGACGATGATCATGTTTAAACTTTAATAGTAACATAAAAAATGAATTATTTTTGACCCACATAATCTTATGTACAAGCGGTTTTCTAAAATTTTTATAAACGATTACCTTGAGCTTATATATCCAAGAACCCGGGGGATGCTACCGTTTCAATTTAAATAGTAACAAAAATATATTGACAATTGATAACCCACAAAGCCTCATGTACAAGCTGTTTTGGAAAAAAATTTAAGCAGCACTGGGCTATTCATATCTACGTTATTTATTGAGAAACAATTACCGATGGCATTAGCATGACCCGATGTACACCGCCAGGAGTTGCCTGATCGGATTTCGTACATCATTTGGCCCTGAAAAGGGCCGATTTTGAATGATTGATTATTTTATATATGTAGAGCAGTAGTGAGGAGAATATATTTCATGTATTGCGAAAAAATGTTGAATACACATAGAATTTGAACACCATACACATTTAATCATTGCCACAACAGCGCAAAACTTGCAAATGGATCACAGTTTTTTCAGACAAAAATCAGCAGGTGTTTCAAACGTATCTGGCCTTACTTTAGTGTATCCACTTTTCCACCAAGCATATTTAAACATGTTCACCAATCGAGGAGATGAAAATTGATTGGGGATTAAAGATTGAATTTTTAGAATATTATTCCCCAAATGGAGGTCAATATCATAATTGTACAATATAATTAAATCTGAAAATTGCTTTAAGAAATTCTTCCATGGTCTAAATGTGTAAACATCTAGTGGTTGAATAAAACCTGTTGTGCCAGCAGGTATAGTCAGGATTTGAACTTCCTTTTGACCTCCACGTATATTTTCAAATTTACTTTCTTTCTGTCCAGTCCAAGAATCTAAACACAAGACCGTTTTCTTACCAGTATTTAGTAAAAAAATATCTTCAAACCATTTTATGCACAACTCCGACGTTAGCTTTCCAGATTTTGAAGCGTAAGCAACTATATTATCTGCTTTGTACATTGACTTTGACACTAATGGACCAAATTCACCATTTGTTTCTTGTAGAACTATTAATAAAGGAGACTTAAGTATACCATCTGCAGATATGAAAGGCTGTATTGTATAGCTATGAGTTAATGAGTTAAGAGATTGTGCCTGACACTCTACTTTTAAAGAACCTTTTAGTGCTAATGTTCAACCACCGTGCGTTTCTAGATCAAATCCTGATTGATCTGAATTGTAGATATTCGCGGAGCCTAGCAAACTTAACTGGGTTTTTACATTATTAACATAATCTGAAGCTTGTTTCATTAAATCTGTTTTAGTTGACAACTGCTTCATAGTCACAAATTTATTAATTTTTCTTGAATCAATGCCATGTTTAACTTTAAAGTTATGCACCCATTTTGTTAAAGCTTTAAATGACTCAGGAGATAAATAAACATGTTCTCGTGCTCGTACCGACCATCTCTTCAAATCTAAATCATGAACTGGTAATGCCTTCTCATATGAATTTTTAAATTGTTCTAATACGTATTTTGGAATCTGCAACATTTTATCACGCATTGATCCACTTTCAGCGATTTGAGATTCCCATCTGTACAAAAGTTTTAGATTTCTAACATATTTAAAGTTTTCCTGTACTGATTCAAGACTTCTTCTCTGCTTTGTCCAGAACGCCAAAACTCTACTGCTCTACTGCTCTACTGCTCTTTTCTTGTAATCGAAGCTTATACTATTTATAATCTTCTTATTATCTTTTAATTCTTCTTGATAATCATCATCTACGTCTTCTTCAACTAAAACAACATCAGGAGTTACACTGGCATCATTAAAAGTTAAATTATCGTAAGATTCTAGGAATAAGTCGTTATTCATGGCATCTTTGATTAAATCTGCCAGATAAGATGCAAATGATCTTTCATCGTGAGTTATGTTAGATTGTAGGTCATACGCTGGATGTTCAAATGTTTTTGATAATATCGATAATATATTTCTTGGATTCATTACCATCGTGAAAATGTAATGTTGGACTTTTTTGAACAAGATTGCAAAGCACTATTTTCTTGGCGACCAAGAAAAATATTTATTTTTTTCAGATGGAACAAATACTAAAGATCGGCATTATAAATAAAAAGTTTTATAATTTTCTTAATTATAAAAAAACATAAAAACATCTAATTTCATTTGTACACAATGAATATGTGTGCACAATCACATAGCATTGTATGTGATTGTGTACGATCCACACATAAGCAAAATAAGGAAAAATATAAACTTCTAAATTAAGAAATGATGTTTTTTTTCTTATCTACATCCTTTTTTAAAGGTTAGGAACAAATGAAAAGATCGTAATGCAACTGAAACAGTAGATTTCAATTCTATGAATTAATTTTATAGGGTACATGAGTGTAATCCAATGTCGAGAGTAGTTTTCTTAAGGAGGTGACTGAGGAGGGTGGAGGGAGGAGGAGGGTTTTTTAAAATTTTAAAAAAGTCGTTTAAAAAAATAAATACACCGTAAAATTTTAAAAATTAATAAGGAGGGGAGAAGGGGGTGGTTGAGGGGAGAGGAGGAGAGGGAAGGGGGGTGAGAAGGAAGAAATGATTGCATCAAAACATTATTTATAATTCGTAGAATGTGCGAAGACTTCTTTTTTGGCTGATTTCTGATCCAATTGAAAAATAAGTCGGTATTTTCAGCAATAGGAATTGAAATCAGCCAAAAAAGTTTTGATGCAATCAGAAATTCCATCAAGAAGCCGTTTTAAAATTATTTGAAAAATCAAATTTGCATTAGATGCTAGCAGCACGCAGAAAAAAATTTAGTTGAATCAATGGCCGCGAGGACAATAATTTGCAACAACTGCCCTTGTTCCATTGACTGAACGGAAAATCTATTGGATTAATTTATTTTTTATTAAATTAAACGCATCCATCATTAGACTAATAAAATATTTCCGTCAATTATTGTATCACGTTTTTATTAAAATGACTTCAATATTTATATTAAAATAAAAATATTTTTTACTAAAACAATAGTACAGAGGTTAATTTAATGAATATTTTGATTAAGTGAATATTACATAATATATTAAAGTAAATAAAAAAAATCTATTCACTTAATAAAT
Organism: Sycophila sp. Sp_5; assembly: GCA_018906775.1. NCBI lineage: Eukaryota > Metazoa > Arthropoda > Insecta > Hymenoptera > Eurytomidae > Sycophila > Sycophila sp. Sp_5. Next base: position 231,544 of record JACCID010000185.1, on the reverse strand, counting down.
AAGTTTCTTTCAATGAACAATAATTCTATTAAAGATACTATCGCTTAATTGTAACAATGAATTGTTGTATTAAATCAACAAACATTGTTCTCTTTTCTCATAGTTCATTTTATATTGATAATAATCACATAAAACTAGGGAAGTAAATGGTAACGAATCCGTAAAATTGTTAAAATGTCTATATAAGCTAAAATATACTACATGATATAAGGAAAGGAAAGGAAAGGGGGAGCGGTAGGCGAAAGAGACGACGACTTTGGTGACCGGCGCACGACATTTGTTTACATTCCGAACGTTCTCGAATTTCGTGTTACCTATAAATGATAAACTTATACTGCATTTTTAAATATCGTTTCACAATTGTCCGCTAGAGTTCGGCTTTTCTTGCAAGCGGCTGAGAAACGTTCCGGTTAGTATATAAGGACAAGTCGTTAGGGTTCTGTTTAATGATAAGTACTATGTAATACATGCATGCGATATTAGCTTTAGATGTATGGCTTACGAATGATTTAATTATAAGGTATCTGATAAAATAAAAATGTAACTGCATATATAAAAATAAATAAAAAAAGAATCTCGATTTCATATTTTTGGTTCTTTGTAATATCGTTATCGTAGAATGGCCTGGAAACTTTCGAAGAATCTTAAATACACTGAAGTTTTGTGAAAGTAGAGGATTACATTTTCACGTTATCAGATACCTTATAATTAAATCTTTCGTATGCCATACACCTAAAGCTAATGTCGCACGCATGTTTTATTAAATAATACATATCATTAATCGCATCGCTCGCATACAATTTTAGAACCCTATGACTTAATTGTCCTTATATACTAACTGAGACGATTCTGACCCGCTTGCGAGAATAGTCAAACTCTAGCGGTCAATTTTGAAACGTTATTTAAAAACGTTATTAGCCTTGCTGCGATGTAAATTCGAGAATTCGAGAACGTTCGGAATGTAAACAAAAATCGTGCGCCGGTCACCAACGTCAGCGAAGATAGACTCCTATAGAAGCCGAATGTCCATATAACGAAGTGAAGCAAAAATAGTAAGGTACGTACCCCAACCACGCGCAGCGCTCGCGTTGATTTCAACCGTGCTGTCGGTAGCAGTGTCGGTAGCCCGTAAATGAATTTAATTAATTTATTTCAGATTGTAGACTGTAATGGAAGTATATATCATTGTTGATAATGTAAACAACAGTAATAAAAACTATATTATTGTTAAATTTACAAACGTAAACTAAAAGCAGCCCTCGACTTTATATATAACATTCGATTTTATATTAACATTGAATGCGATAGTCGTGTGGTTAGCATGATGGACTTGAAACTTTTGGTTCCGTGTTCAAATCGACTTTGATTTTTTTTTAAATTGGTGTTTTTTTAAATTAATTAACCTTAAACAAGGTTAAAATAACAATAATAATATTTATATAATGTGTGAATGATACAAGAATTGGTTTTCTGTAAATAACAAAGTTTTTATTGTTTTATTACAAAAATACATTCAGATACCTAATCTAATTACTAATCTTACCTGTAAATAACAAAGAAACAACATTCAATGTTATTATTCACACTATCTGTTTTTGGATTACTTTTATAAATTTATTTCATTGTATTCAGCATGGCTCAATCGAGCGTACTAATTGCCACGTATAATTTTATTGTATATTCAGGTATCTAACTTACCGATCTAATCACGCGCCTACCGTCCTAACTACGCGCGTAATTCAAATAGATTAAGGATATTTTCCTTACATCTCCCCCCCTCCAGCGAAAATTTTGGTACAAAAATTTTGGTACAAAGTATAATCACAGCACTTTACAAAATCTTACAAATTACTAACTAATTATTTTGGAGATGGGGTGAGTTTTGAAATATGGAATAAATTTGATTCTGATTTTCCGTACCCTGCATCAATTTTATACATTGAGTTTGATATCTTCTCTAAAATTTCGTATGGTCCCATTCTTAATTCATCCAATTTTTTTCGGTTTAGTCGGTTCCCGTTCTCGATGTATACTAGATCTCCCACTTCGAAGTTATATTCTTTCTTGTTTTTGTCGTATATCTTTTTATTATAATCATGGTATTTAATACTATTCTTGAAGGCGGTTTTTCTGTCATTTTCTAGATGATCATTACTTTTGTTTTCTTTTTTTAGTTCGTTTGGTAATGTTGATGTATCTTCACCACATAACAAATATTTTGGACTGAACTTCGTTACTGTGTGCTCCGTTTCATTATATTTATCTACGCACTTGTGTGCTATGGTTGTCCATGCGTATTTATTCTGTTCTTCGTTTATTGCACATCTAATTTTGTTTACTAACGTTTGATTCAGTCTTTCATTTAGTCCATTCGAGAAGGGCGCGTTAGCCCCTGTAAAGATCAACGTGATGTTCTCTTTTCCTAAAAAGTCTTTGAATTCTTTAGAGTTTATACCCGGGTATTGATCTGTTAAAAGTGTCTGAATCTTATGGTTTTCTAGAACATTTTCTGTTAGCTTAATGAAATCATTTGCATTTTGTGTTTTTGATGTTAATATATATGCAAATCTTGTAAAGTGGTCTGCTAAGAGGTGTAAATACTTTTTTGTAGACCTTGAACCACCGAATCCACCTATCGTGTCTATAGAAACTATTTCAAATGGTTTGGTTGCCGGGCCCAGGTATGACATTAATCCAATTTTATCTTGTCCCCTGGATTTATTTTTTATACATACTTCACAATTTCTGCAGGTTTTCTTTATGTTTTCTAATATATTTACTGCTGTATAATATGGCAATATTTTATTCTGCATCTGATTTACTCCAATATGGCAAAATTTTTTGTGGGTATTTTCCAACAACTTTTTACACAGTCTTTCTGATAATATAATTTTTTCTTTGTTTCCCGTTTTTTTATAATATAGATTACCTTTAACAATCAATTTTTCTTTGTTAATTTTTTGATCTTCTAATATTTCGTCTAATTTTATTAAATTTACAATTTTTAATTTATCCTCTTCATCTTCCTGGGGTTCTAATACTGGGTTTCTGCTGAGACTATCTGCTTCAAGATTTTCTTTTCCCGGTAATATTTCAGTTCAAAATCAAACTGTGACAAGTAATAGGTGAGATCACCTAATTCTTCATCTGTTCTTGCTTTTATGTTCATTTTTCTAATGGTTTATGATCTGAAAATACTTTAAAATGTCTGCCTATGAGCCAGTGTTGCCAGTATTTTATTGCTTCTTTTATTGCTATACATTCTAAGTAAATCGCTTTTTTCCTTTTTTGTGATTCATTTAGTTTTTTTGAAAAGTATGCTACTGGTTTTTTCAGTTTTTTCATCTTCATTTAATTGTGGCTGTTTCAATACAGCGCCTATGCCTTGTAGACTTGCATCTGTATATATATGAATTGGTAAATCACGATCGAAGATAGCTAAGACTGGTTGTGTGCAGAGGAAATTTTTCATGTAATTAAAGGATTCTTGGCATTCCTCGGACCAAATAAAATTTTGTTCTTTTCTTAACAAGTTATGCAGCGGTTCTAGAACTAGTGAAATTTTCGGTACATATTCCCTATAAAAATTTATTTTTCCTAAGAATTGTCTCACATTTTTTTTATTTTTTGGTATCGGAAATTCTTTTATAGAAATTAAGTTATCTTTTATTGGTGCAACTGAGTTGTGCTTTATTATATGTCCTAGATATTGCACGGAATCCAATGCAAATGTGCATTGGAAAATTTTAGACGGAAACCTTCTTTCATTATTGCTTCCAACAGTCTTCTTAAATGATTTATATGTTCTTCGAAAGATTTCGAGAATATTAGTATGTCGTCTATATAGTTGACTGCGAAATCTGATAATTTATATTTTCGTATTATATTACTTAAAATTCTTTGGAAAATCGCTGGTGATGTTTTTAGCCCAAATGGTAAACAAGTCCATTGGAAATGACCTTCTTGAGTTATAAAGCCTGTTTTTCTTCTATCTTCAATTCTTAAAGGTATTGACCAAAATGCAGAATTTATATCTAATTTTGAAAAATATTTGCAATTTCTTGTTTTTAATAATAAGTCTTCGACCAGAGGAAATGGTTGTGATTGAGGAATTATTAACTTATTCAAATCTCTGAAATCTATGCATAATCTTGATTTTCTATTCTCATCTTTTTTGTAAGCTAATGTTACCGGGGCAGCGAAAGGGCTGTATGATTCCTCAATTAGATTCCTTTTTAGTAATTCTGAAATCTGTTCTTCTATTTCTTTTTTATCTTCAATTGTGCATCTATATGGTCTCTTGCTACAATATTTATCTATTATAAGATCTATTCTGGCTTCGTAATCTGTTACTTTGCCTACATCATATTTATCTTTTGCAAATATATTTTTATATTTGTCTATTAAATTCATTATTTCTACTTCTTCATCTTTATTTAAGTGATTTGTTAGTACATTAAATGTATTTTCTACAACATGTTCATTGAAATTTATTTGATATTCTTTTTTATTAGATTCGGAACTTTTTTGTTCTATCTCTAAATTTTCATTCTGTATTAATCCGAATTTTTTTATGCAATCTAGTCCCATTAGAAAGTCATATTTAAAATTTTCACTATTAATTACGAACACATTTATGTAGTCTTCTACCTTCAGTATTTTTGCTTTCAATTTGATCAACCCATTTGTTGGAAATACACCATTAATTGTTCTAAAATTTGTCTTTTGTATCTCTTCTTTTTTACATTTTAAACGTATTAATTTTGAATTTATTAATGAAATATTTGAGCCCGGGTCATAAATAGCATTTACTTCTAAAACGTCGTTTAATTTAATTTTGAGTTCAATTAATGGTGGGACTATTAGTTTTTTGGATCGTCGTTACTTAATTCCACTTCCATTTCCAAATTATTAACCTGCTTAATCTTATTACCTTTTTCATGGTCTTTAAACCAGCATTCAGCCTCTGGGTGAAAGCGCGTTCCTTTTCCTTTATCGCTGCACAATTTACACGGCGTTTTCTCACTCTTCCCTTTTATGCTTGGTTTCTGTTTATTTGCTTCAAAATTTTTCTTCGTTAAATGCTCTAATTTTCCTATCTCGTTGTGTAGGTCTTCTGTTTTTTTTAATTTTTCTCTGTCTATTCTGTCGGCTATGTAATTTGGCAATCCCGTGGCGATGATATCAATCATTGTTCCGTCATCGATGGATTTTCTTATTTGTAATAAAAGTTTTTCTTTTTTCATGGAATAATCCAATAACGAGCCTGTCTGATATTTGAATGTCATCGCATATCTTATTGGAGACCAACCTTTACTAGCGAATGTGTTGCAAAAATTCTCTTTCCACGTTTCCCATTCCGATTCAATTGTCAATTTAAGCAGTGTACAGCTGTACCAATCTATAGCACTTTTATCCATAAATGATTTCAAAATTTCAATTTTTTTTCCGTTTGTTCTTACATTGAACCGTTCGCATTCTTTTTCAAAAGCAGTTATCCATTGATTAGCATTTGATTTTTTTCCGTTAAATTTTTCAATTGTGAATTCTTTAGCTAATTTTCCAGCGTTTTTTTCTTCAGACTTTTCTTCCCTTGTTTCGATTAATTTTTCTAGCAATTGTATTAATGATTGTTCTGAGGGATTAGAGGTTATGTCGGCTTGTTCGACTATTTCCTCTAAGTATTCTTCCGCAAATCGTATATTTCCATCACTATCACAATACTCCTTTTTTAATTCTTTATTTAGATTAATCCAGATTGTTCTTGTTTGGCCCCTTTTTGTGCACGTTTTTTTTATTGTAGCAAATGCAGGTGTCTTAATGAGTTCCACGTGTCCTGCCACATTGAGGTGGTCGTGGGGAATTCTATAAGTGTGGCCATCGGGTGTGGTAATTTTAGTGACGCATAAAATATTCGTTTTATCATCCACAGCAGGCAGCACTTTAAATTGAAATTGTAATTTATCCATCGTGTGGTTTACAACGAGAATGTTGTTTTATAATGTGTGAATGATACAAGAATTGGTTCTCTGTAAATAACAAAGTTTTTATTGTTTTATTACAAAAATACATTCAGATACCTAATCTAATTACTAATCTTACCTGTAAATAACAAAGAAACAACATTCAATGTTATTATTCACACTATCTGTTTTTGGATTACTTTTATAAATTTATTTCATTGTATTCAGCATGGCTCAATCGAGCGTACTAATTGCCACGTATAATTTTATTGTATATTCAGGTATCTAACTTACCGATCTAATCACGCGCCTACCGTCCTAACTACGCGCGTAATTCAAATAGATTAAGGATATTTTCCTTACATTTATAACAATTATTAATTAATTAACATTTTATATTTGATAAATTAACCTTAAACAATTTTAAAATAATAATAATATATTATTATTTTAACCTATAAATATTATAAATAATAATAATAATATTATTATTTTAACCTTGTTTAAGGTTAATTGATTTAAAAAAACACCAATTAAAAAAAAATCATAGTCGATTTAAACCCGGAACCAAAGTTTCAAGTCCATCATGCTAACCACACGACTATCGCATTCAATGTTAATATAAAATCGAATGTTATATATAAAGTCGAGGGCTGCTTTTAGTTTACGTTTGTAAATTTAACAATAATATAGTTTTTATTACTGTTGTTTACATTATCAACAATGATATATACTTCCATTACAGTCTACAATCTGAAATAAATTAATTAAATTCATTTACGGGCTACCGACACTGCTACCGACAGCACGGTTGAAATCGACTTTCCCCTACCGCGCCCCTTTCCTCTCCTTATATCATGTAGTATATTTTAGCTTATATAGACACTTTAACAATTTTACGGATGCGTTACCATTTACTTCCCTAGTTTAATGTGATTATTATTAATATAAAATGAACTAATTCATTATCACATCGATCGTTAATATTTCGTTGATTTGCAAAAATAAAAGAACAATGTTTGTTGATTTAATACAATTCATTGTTACAATTAAGCGATAGTTTCTTTTAATAGAATTATTGTTCATTGAAAGAAACTTATTTATTAAGTGAATAGATTTTTTTTATTTACTTTAATATATTATGTAATATTCACTTAATCAAAATATTCATTAAATTAACCTCTGTACTATTGTTTTAGTAAAACTATTTTTATTTTAATATAAATATTGAAGTCATTTTAATAAAAACGTGATACAATAATTTGACGAAAATATTTATTATTCTAGTGATGGGTGCGTTTAATTTAATAAAAAATGAATTAATCCAATAGATTTTCCGTTCAGTCAATGGAACAAGGGCAGTTGTTGCTAATTATTGTCCTCGTGGCCATTGATTCAACTAAATTTTTTTCTCGGTGTGGAAATAGCAATTTTTGAAAGAGATATGCCGAAACGTTCTTATTTACTAATTGCTGTCACGCCCAAACACTTACGATTTAAATAGACTTTATTGGCATTACTTGAAAGTATACAGCCATAGCACAAAAGTCCCAAACACTTATGAGTAAGAAAATAAAGTGCGACATCTATCGGAAAAAATGAATGAAATAATTCAATTCGACTTTTCACTTTTATCGAGTGACTACAGAAACTGAAAGTAGGAAAATAAAATGTGCAAAAAATTATTGTGTTTTATTTTTTTATTTATATATAAAGAAATGATTACAAAGTATAATAATTTATATGTATTTCATATTAAAGTAAATCACATCCAGGTTTCAACAATACAAAATAGGCTCATTTCCTATATGTACACACGAGTTGACAAAGGCTGCACCTCCTAATTTACATTATAAATATGTTATACTAGATGTATAAATAAACGCCCTCGATTTATTATTCGTTATTAACTATAACTTTACCATCAACAAAATGTACTTACTTTATTTATACGGTTATACGCCAAGAAGATTTTTGCCGCCCGATCAATGTTGCCTTGTTTTGTGGTAGGTGGATAGCTCGAAGAAGAAACGAAGAAGTCGCTCGCTCACTGTATGTTAGCTGGTCGCACTTGCGCTGTATCGTGAACAACACATTTTATAATATAATTTTGTAAAATATCCCAAGGTTTTAATAAATATTTCAAGAAATGATTATAAATTTTATAATCCGTGTATTTATCGATTAGTTACAAGAAATTATAGTAAAATTTGATAATAAAAATGTAAAAGTTGTTCATTTTACTGGAATTTTCTTCAACGAAAATTGGAATTTCTACATTAGTAAATTTTTCCTATGTTAAATAATAAAAATTTTAAAATTAATTAATGTCATAATTGCAGTCTATCCTAAAAGTACAAACAAATATTTTAATTTTTGCCTTAAAATTTTTCTCAGTGTGCTTAATATGTTTCGCGCCTCCGATAGAAGTAAGTACTCTTTAATTTGTTAACGTAATTAATTCACGATTTATGATCATGATACCTTCACGAGATAGGGAAAAACCAAGTATTGTTGATAAAGAATCTATTGTTTGTCAAGTTTTACTACATAAAGAACATATTATAATGGTAAACAAAACATTATCGCAATAATTACGAATTTCTTATTCAACAATACACACTTATGTTGTAAATAACCGTTATGGTTTAAAGATCTTTTAGTTAATGTGCAATGTGACAATGAAGGTAATGATTTTGTGGATATAAGTAGGTCTACGAATGAACCGTCTAGTTGGCTGGATTCGACAAAAGAAGATCCCGACATTTCGGAAATTATTTTTGGGATAAAAAAAGAAAGATTTAACGAAATGATTAGTGAATCAACGATCACGGTTGTAAAAATAAATAGAATGATACGCCGACAATGACAGAAAGGCCTATTTTAACTCGAAAATTATCTAAATTATTCACGTTAAAGGCCATGATCTTGTCAACTCTATTTATTGCGATCTTTTTACTTAGCCCAGTAGTGCTCATATTTAAATCAATATTGGCCCGCCTGCCACTTTTATTCTGATTATATTCTACACTGCATTTTATAACATGAGTTGCAATTTGCTGTGGGATCTTCTGAGGAAGTTTTTCAACCATTTTTTATGACATCATGATTATGAAAACATTTATTACAATATTTTGTTGAATCGACGGAATCACTTCTTTTATTTAGTTCAAGCTTCTCTGATTGATGTGATGTATAGTATCCAGTAGGAATGTCATTTTCTTTATTTATATCCCTAAAGTTTCCTTTGCCTTTTTCAACTTTTATGTGTCCTTTGGACTGAGCAGACAAACATACATAACAATTACAAGCGTTATTTAAACGAGTTTCTTTTGCCACTACTATCTCTTTGCAGTTAGGCATAGTTGGTACTTGCCGATTGAAAATTTCTTTTTCAATATCAAGTAGTAACAAGACAAATAATAAGACTTACATATGTTCGTAGGATATATTTCATCATTTAAATATAAATCCATAGAAATAAACATATTTATGCGTTTTTCAATTCACCTTTTCTTCTATTGTTATGATAAGAACACCGAGGAAGCACGATAAAAACGTAAGTTTAAAAAAAGCACCTGCAACTTTGGAGTGTTGGATGGCTTTCCTCTGGTGTATATGTAATTTCCACATAAATTTTGGATTGTTGATTTTCATGCACCACCTAGCGGTATGAAAATAAACTTTGAATTGTGTCATATACAGGGTGTCAATTAAGTCCCGGGACGGCTGAATATTTTCAGAGGTAAAGTAATTCTGATAAAGGTCAAGGTCATTTCTTAAGTAACTTTCAACGAGGAATCTAATGGTGACATTCACTTTGACCTTGGACTTGACCTTGAAGGTTATTTCAAGGTCAACTGTTTTTTTTTAAATAGGAACCCCCATTTTTAAGACTGGTAATCGATAGAGCGGGAAATTTTACATTCAGATACGTAATTAAGTCAGAGCTAGTGTTTGAACTTGAGGGTTACTCCAAGGTTATTTACACTCCAGCAAGGTTCTTAGATACCTCTGAATATTTTTGCAAGCGGTAAAGCTATTCCTCGTGTAACTTTCAACGAGGAACTCAATGGTGACCTTATACTTGACCTTGGACGTGACCTTCAAGGTTATTTCAAGGACACCTATTGTTTTTAATGGAAATCTTCATTTTTTACACTGGCAATCGATAGAGTGGGAAATTTCATTTCGAAAATAGTATTTGACGTGATCTTTAGAAGGTCAAATCAAGGTCAATTTTGGATAAACTGTCAAAATATTGTCGTATTCAAACTTTAGAGGATTTATGAAAGACTAAATGTTTGAAAAAGTTTTGAAACCAACAACATCGACCACCTTGACTTTGAGATCAGATTTGCACATTATTTGAAAGTTCAAGCACTTTTTAAATTAATAACCTTACTATCGCCCTTATTCTTACTTTTAGCGTTACCCAGAAACAACGACGTGGACGTAGTAAGTTCTGTTTCCTTTGGGGTGCTTGATTAACGTGAGTCCCCTTGCCTCTCACGACTGGGGTGCTTGATTAACGTGAGTCCCCTTGCCTCTCACGATTGGTGTGCTAAAGTCTTTTGCGTTTTACTTAATGATTCAAAGTTTAACGGCGGTGCTCAAACTGAAAACCTTCAACTTCTTGACAAAAAGCTAGGCGATTGTAAAAATGAGTTACAGCATCACGAATCATCCCTCTATCGATTCTAGCAGCCTCTTGCATAATTCGATTGCGCAGTTCATCTAAATTGTCCGGTTTAGTGGCATAAACTTTACTCTTAAGGTAACCCCGTGGTATAATTTGATTCCTAAGTAGCTGTTCGTATGAAGCGGCAGTAAGATTACCCTCGATAAAAAAGTGCCCAACAAACACAACGTGCCGTTTACCGACCGAGTCCTATGCTTAAAACATAGGAGTCGACACGCGTGTCCGCATCGTGCCGTCACATGCCGTCATTTTGTTTGTTGGGGGCCTACAAGAGTATTGTTTAAAATGCCAGCCCAAACATTCAACTTGTGTGGATATTGTGTGTAATTGTCCAATATCCATGCAGGATTTGTGTCTGACCAATATCTACAATTGTGTCTGTTAACTTCACCCTTTAAAGTGAAAGTAGCCTCATCCGAAAAAACTATATTGTATAAAAATTGAGGATCTGCGTCTATTCTGTTCATCATCGCTTCGCAAAACTCGATCCTCGTCATCGTCATTAAGCTCCTGTACCAAATGGACTTTATAAGGATGAAAACTGATGCTTTTCAGAATTTTTCGTACAGTTTCATGAGAAACGTCATGCTCATGCCCAGCTCTACGTAAACTAAGATGTGCATTTTCAATAAATGCTTCAGCAATTTCAATCGGCTTATCCTCAGTTGCTACAGATTGTGGGCGACCAGTTCTCTGAAGATCATTGACAGTCCCAAATTCTGCGAATCGCCGTACAACCCTTTCGACTGTAGATTTTAAGATAGGTGTTTGTCCGTCTTCATTACGAAAATGGTTATTAACCCATTAAGTCCGGGCGGGACACATTTTCAATTTTTTTTCAGCGGCTTTATTCGATATGAAAACGGTCTATAAAAAAATCAACAAAAGGTAATTCTTATGTAAAATTGTCTCATCTTTCGATCTACGCTATTAGTTTTTTGAAAAAATTTGTATTAACAAAGTTATATTTGTTTATTTAACAAAAAACATGGTTTTCGAAATGAGAAAAATTTTTCAATCAAAATTTTCGAGTCGAAAACGCTCATAAAGGGAACCTTATTTATAGACTAAAAGTGTCCACGGACCCTAAACTTCAAAGTATAGTGGTAGGTTTTTTCAAATTCAACATGGCGGCACCCAATATGGCGGCTTTAAGTAAAATTTTGTTTGATAATACTGCTAATTTTTTTGGTAACTAACAATTTTTTCCTATCTTTATGAAAATTGGTATATAAGGATTTTTTCGGTCGCTGATTACGAATTTGGTATCAGATTTTAAAAATTCAAGATGACGGATCCAAGATGGCTACCACAAATTTTGAAAATTCTCCAAGTTTGATGAAAATTGGTATACGGGGGTTTTCGGGGTCGCTGATTACGAATTTGAAATTAGTTTTTCAAAATTCAAGATGGCGGATCCAAGATGGCTGCCAAAAAATTTTATGCTCTAATTTCGATGATAATTTTAAGAAAAATTATCTAAACATCAGATCCTGTATTAGTAACAATACGTTGATACGATTACAATACGTAATAATACATTTTCTTTATAAGAAAATAATTAAATAATTAGCTAAATATTACTTAGTTTTGACAAGCGATAATAGAAATGTATTCTACAAATAAAAAATATAAAAAATACAAAAAAATGTTGGCTAAGAAACGAAATAAAATTTACATCGAAATTAGAGCACTTTTGAAAATTTGTGGCAGCCATTTCAGATCCGCCATCTTGAATTTTGAGAAACTGATTGCAAAATCGTAATCAGTGACCCCGAAAACCTCCGTATACCAATTTTTATCAAAATTGGAGAATTTCCAAAATTTTTTGGCAGCCATCTTGGATCCGCCATCTTGAATTTTGAAAAACTAATTTCAAATTCGTAATCAGCGACCCCGAAAACCCCCGTATACCAATTTTCATCAAACTTGGAGAATTTTCAAAATTTGTGGTAGCCATCTTGGATCCGTCATCTTGAATTTTTAAAATCTGATACCAAATTCGTAATCAGCGACCGAAAAAACCCTTATATACCAATTTTCATAAAGATAGGAAAAAATTGTTAGTTACCAAAAAAATTAGCAGTATTATCAAACAAAATTTTACTTAAAGCCGCCATATTGGGTGCCGCCATGTTGAATTTGAAAAAACCTACCACTATACTTTGAAGTTTAGGGTCCGTGGACACTTTTAGTCTATAAATAAGGTTCCCTTTATGAGCGTTTTCGACTCGAAAATTTTGATTGAAAAATTTTTCTCATTTCGAAAACCATGTTTTTTGTTAAATAAACAAATATAACTTTGTTAATACACATTTTTTCAAAAAACTAATAGCGTAGATCGAAAGATGAGACAATTTTACATAAGAATTACCTTTTGTTGATTTTTTTATAGACCGTTTCCATATCGAATAAAGCCGCTGAAAAAAAAATTGAAAATGTGTCCCGCCCGGACTTAATGGGTTAAACAACGTACGAACTTCGAGGTAAGATCGGACTCGATCTCCCCAACCACGCATTATCAATAAACTTATCCTTTCTCGCGTCGAAAGTTTAGCATACGCCATTGACTTTTATTTAGATATGAATAATACACGAGTCAGAATATTTATGTATTTCAATTTAGTTTTAATTTGTTTATTCAGAGGAAAAAGAAGAATAGTGGTAGCGACTCGTCCGCAAAAACTAAGCTAAAAACTTATCAATTGCAAAGAAAAACGAATTGTTCAAAAAGAAATGTTTACAATGAAGGAAAATGTTTATTACATAAAAAAATTTTTGTTTAACTTGTTCTTAAATTTATTTTGAACTCATGAAAAGGTTATGAAAATGAACAGTGACAGGAATTTTTTAACAAATAATAAAATAAGGACTATCAGTTACAAAAGAAATATTTAAAAGTTTAGAAAGAAATTTAAAAAAAAATCAGAATTAAATAAAAAAATTTCTTAGAAAAAAATCACAGAAATTTATTCGCAATTTATAAAATGAGCTAAAAATACAAAGAACTTGTTTAAAAAGAATAGGAGGTTTGTCGGTTTGTGGGATAATTTTAGAATTTATATTTGTAGGTATTTGGGTTTATTATCCATATGGGTGTTAAATTTATTGATTTAGGGTTCAAAGATTATGAGTTCAGGGTTCATGAGTTTGCAATTTATGGATTTGTTAATTAATGGGTTTTAAATCTACCGGATTGAAGTTGGACACATAAATGTCAAAGCCTGAAACACCGAACCCATGAACCCTCAACTCACGCTAACCAATCGCGAGAGGCAAGGGGACTCACGTTAATCAAGCACCCCAAAGGAAACAGAAGTTACTACGTCCACGTCATTGTTTCTGGGTAACGCTAAAAGTAAGAATAAGGGCGATAGTAAGGTTATTAATTTAAAAAGTGCTTGAACCTCCAAATAATGTGCAAAGCTGATCTCAAAGTCAAGGTGGTCAATGTTGTTGGTTTCACAACTTTTTCAAACATTTTGTTTTCATAAATCCTCTAAAGTTTGAATACGACAATGTTTGGCAGTTTATCCAAAATTGACCTTGATTTGACCTTCTAAAGATCACGTCAAATACTATTTTCGAAATGAAATTTCCCACTCTATCGATTGCCAGTGTAAAAAATGAAGATTTCCATTAAAAACAATAGGTGTCCTTGAAATAACCTTGAAGGTTACGTCCAAGGTCAAGTATAAGGTCACCATTGAGTTCCTCGTTGAAAGTTACACGAGGAATAGCTTTACCGCTTGCAAAAATATTCAGAGGTATCTAAGAACCTTGCTGGAGTGTAAATAACCTTGGAGTAACCCTCAAGTTCAAACACTAGCTCTGACTTAATTACGTATCTGAATGTAAAATTTCCCGCTCTATCGATTACCAGTCTTAAAAATGGGGGTTCCTATTTAAAAAAAAACAGTTGACCTTGAAATAACCTTCAAGGTCAAGTCCAAGGTCAAAGTGAATGTCACCATTAGATTTCTCGTTGAAAGTTACTTAAGAAATGACCTTGACCTTTATCAGAATTACTTTACCTCTGAAAATATTCAGCCGTCCCGGGACTTAATTGACACCCTGTATATACAGGGTGTTCGAAATGTTCCGGACCCCCCACTTATAACATAAAGTAAGCATTTTGGAAAAAAATGTTAAATACAAAAGTTGTTAAGTTTTGAAGGTTGAACTAAATGATGACCTTGGATTTGTTATTGGTTATCATTTTCAAGGTCATTTAAAGGTCATCTTCAGTTTTTTAAATAGGGACCCCTATTTTTTATTTCAGATTCTGAAAGAGCACAAAATTTTACATCTGGATATGTACCCACGTTATGGTTCAAAATGACCTACAGAGGTCATTTAGTGGTTAAATGATTATTTAGTAGCAGAAAGCCAAGAAATTCCGATTATTAAGAACTTTGAGCGTATCTGACCAATACTAAAGTAATTTGATTTTGCAAGACAAACTTTATGGTGGCGTTAAATTGACATTGCCCTTGATTTTCAAGGTCATTTGAAGGTTAACTTTAGTTTTCCAAATTAAGCCTCCTAGTTGTAATTCTCCATTTTGCACCAGCGCTAAATTCTGCATTAGGATTGTAGAAGGTGTAATTGACACTGGCGTAAAATAAGCCTTAGGCCAGACAACCACATAACTCGGGCGAGAAAATGATAAATAAAAAAATGTCTAATCAAAATAAGCCTTAGGCCCAACAACTACATACCTCGGGGGAGAAAATGATAAATAAAAAAATGTCTAATCAAAATAAGCCTTAGGCCCAACAACTACATACCTCGGGGGGGGGGGGGGGGGAAATGATAAATAAAAAAATGTCTAATCAAAATAAGCCTTAGGCCCAACAACTACATACCTCGGGGGAGAAAATGATAAATAAAAAAATGTCTAATCAAAATGAGCCTTATTGCTCAGGCACGGGAGGTACAACTAATTAAGGTAACATCATGGGTGATCCAGCCAGCCAACTAAGGCAAGACCATCGGCGGCCCAGCCTACTAAGACAAGAACACTAGCGGCCCAGTCAGCTAAGGCAGGACTATCGGTGGCCCAGCTAACTAAATCAAGACAGTGGACTATTCGCCCAAACTGAATTTTTTTAAAATGTCGTTGACAGGAACTTTTTACAACAACTGTTCAAATTGTTGCCCATTAACAGTTTGGCAATGTGCTAACCGATTGTAAAAGGCTGCAACAACATTTCGCAAGATTTGCTGAGGTATCAAGTCTATTTCATCAGTGATTCTTTGGTGTAATTCATCCAAGTCACGTGGTTTTATAACATAAACTTTATCCTTCAAGTATCCCCAAAGGAAGTAATCAAGAGGCGTTAGGTCTGGGAACCGAGGTGGCCATTCAATTGTACCTCTCCGCCCAATCCATCTATCATGAAATGTTGCATCTAAATATCGGCGAACATGAATACCGTAGTGTGCAGGAGCACCATCCTGTTGGAAGTAAATTTCGTCCAGATTTCCACCCGTTAAATTCCGTATAGCAGGTATAATTTGGTCTCGAAGCATGTTTTCATACATTGCAGCATTTAAATTACCTTCAATAAAGAAAGGGCCAAGTACTCTTCCATTAAATATGCCAGCCCAAACATTTACTTTTTCAGGATGTTGCGTGTGGTCCGCTCTCATCCAATGTGGATTGATGTTACTCCAGTATCGACAATTATGTCTGTTCACTGTTCCGCTTAACTCAAACGTGGCTTCATCAGAGAAAACAATGTTATTGAGGAGCAAAGGATCATCAGATATCATTTGCATCATTACATCACAAAACTCTACCCTTCTATCAAAATCATCTTCAGATAATTCCTGTACCAACTTTAATTTGAAAGGATGCCATTTGTTGAGTTTCAAAATTTTGTGCACAGATGCAGCTCCCATTTCATGCTGTTGTGCACAACGTCTGATGCTGCAATGGGGGTCCTCAATAAATGATTGTAATACGTCTAAGCTCTTTTCATCATTAGACGATGATTTGGATCTACCTGATTTAGGACGATCTTTAATACCACCTGTCTCTTCAAAACGTCTAATTGTACGAATTACGGTACTTTTTGAAATAGGGTTGTTTTCTTCAACTCTGAATGTTTCATTGAATAAACGCTGTACCTGTTTGTAACCTCTCTCTTGATCACCCCACCCTCGCATCATCAACAAAGATATTCTTTCTCGTTCAGTAAGATGTGCCATTTTTCACTACGATTAAAAGTACAATTATTGAAAATTAATACAATTATCTGAATTTCGAAGTAAGAGAACTTCACTTAACTCTTGAAAACAGAAAAGTAAATAGGAGTAAACAATTGTTAATTAACAATTATAAATGAACTGATTCCTAAAAAGAATAGTGAGCAAAATCTTCTAAGGTACAAGTAACGATCCTGAAAATGCTATGAATCATGCGTAGAAACTCGTAACCCTTGCAAAAAATTATTGCAATAAAAACTGTTCATGTAAAACGGTTAGATTATTTTGCTTTTGAAATTAATAACCCCCAAGTATCCTATGTAGATCATTTCGAGCCATGACGTGGATATTGTATATATCTCCAGACCTAAAATTTAATGCTCCTCCAGAATCCGGAATACAAAATGAGTCCCTTTTTAATAAGCTGAAGATAACTTTCAAATGACCTTAAAAATGAAGGCCAATTTTAAAGTGACCATAAAGTTCGTCCTAGAAAATCAAATTATGTACTTTAGTATTAAAGTATGAAATTTTTTTTTTCTTTTCGTCAAATACACCCAAAGTTCTTAATAATCGGGATTTCTTGGCTTTCTGCTACTAAATAATCATTTAACCACTAAATGACCTCTGTAGGTCATTTTGAGCCATAACGTGGATACATATCCAGATGTAAAATTTTGTGCTCTTTCAGAATCTGAAATAAAAAATAGGGGTCCCTATTTAAAAAACTGAAGATGACCTTTAAATGACCTTGAAAATGATAACCAATAACAAATTCAAGGTCATCATTTAGTTCAACCTTCAAAACTTAACAACTTTTGTATTTAACATTTTTTTCCAAAATGCTTACTTTATGTTATAAGTGGGGGGTCCGGAACATTTCGAACACCCTGTATATACAGGGTGATTCATTTTAATTGCCCCAGGCAAATATCTCAAAAAGTACGGGAGATGGAAAAAAAACGTTAAATGTAAAAGTTGTAGGGTTCAGAGGGGGAAATTCAATGGTGACCTTGACCATGACCTTGGGGTCAATTTTCAAGGTCATTTCAAAGTCAAAGTAGTTTTTTTAAATAGGAACACCAACTTTTGACCTCGGAAATTAAAAGAGCGGAAAATTTTACATTCAAACATGATGTTATGTCATGGGGTCTAGTTGACCTCTGCAGTCGCATCAAGGTCAAATCAAGCTGTCTACACAATTCGTAGGCCAATATCTTGAAAAAAGCAAGGTTGAGAAAAACTTTAAATATCAATTTCCCCCTCTGAACCCTACAACTTTTACATTTAACGTTTTTTTCCATCTCCCGTACTTTTCGAGATATTTGCCTGGGGCAATTAAAATGAATCACCCTGTATATTTATAAAGGAACCTTATAAAAGTTAGATGCATTTTGAGATACGTCAGAAAAGCAAAAGCGACGAAATGACTGAAATATGTCTTTGTTTATTAAGCATTACATCAACATTTTAATAAATAATTTTTAAATTATCAAAAAAAAAAAAAAAAAAACAATAATGCTCCCAAAAATACGTAATGAATACATACTAAATTTCTTTCATTCGGAGTTAGAAAACGAATTACACATGTGTACTCAAATGCTTAACTTGGCTATTCACGAAGGCGCATAGCATAAACATAAAAACGTCCATAACTTGGGAAACCGATCACTTAGGATTTTCAATTTTACATTTTTTTCATCTAAAAACAGAATAGGAACTTTTTGTGTTAGTTTATTTAGGATCCATTTTGGACCACTTTTGCATGCTCCAGGAACACTGTTTTGACTCAAATTCAGGAGTGGCTATGAAAACCGTCTATCCAGGAAACCAAATGTGAGGCTCAATATTTTTACACGTAGCTGTAATAAATTGTGATTATATGTAAAACGCAGTTTTTACAGCAATAACAGAATAACAAGACACTTCAACACTGCAATTTTTTTTTAAAGCAAAGTGTCCAATGAAGAGCCGATAATCCGGAACAAGTTGATTAGAAATATGTACAAATATTTCAAATAATTTTTCTTATAGTCTTATAGGTATTAAATTAGGCATTAAATAGGGTACCACCTGTGCTGATAAAACAGATTCTTAATCATGTGTTTCCCGTCTCGTTAATTTATAATATAAAGAATGTTTTTTTACTATTGTACATTTTAAATGTAATTTAGATTTGACATTTTTTTTTGGCCGATGTTAAACCTATGACAGGAGCTTTTCTTTTTAAATCTGTCGTAAAATTAACCAAAAATCATTATTTTAACACAGAATATAAATAAAATTAACGAATACACAATAAACATAAATATTTACACATACACTCGAAAAAAAAAATTAGATCGATCCAATAGCATTCTGTCCCATGGGCACGCTATTGCAAATAGGTTCAAACTAACTGCGCCATCGATTGCTTTAGCAACAAATAAAATGCCCGTGTTTTTTACTTGACGATTTGATTGTTTATTCCAAAATTATTTAAACAAATTACCAAAAATAATTTTTTCTCAATAAACAAAGCAATGGATAGCGCCGTTAGATAGATCGTATTTGTTTATAAGTTTTTTTTGTAAAATAAACGAATCGTAAGAAAAAATGTCATAGAACATTTTCTTTTTATTTTTTCACGTTAGATTTTTTATATGCAACAATTGTTGTATTGTTTAAATTCATTGCATTAGATCTAACAGAAACATCAAATTTTACTGAACGTATCTTATTTCTAAACTGCTTAGATATAAATGAAAATTTATAAATTTTATCAACATTGTCGTTGCTAAAAGGCAATTTTTACAGGTTTTTTTTTGCAACTTTACAGTTCTTTGAGGATCAAATTTTTTTACTGAGTGAATCAATCTAAAATGTCTATTTTTATCATACACTTCCCAGACAATAAATAGAGCTGTAAAAATGTTTAAGTTAATATACAGGGTGTTCAAAAATGAACTGGCACGACCAGTATATCCGTGTTCAGAATAACATTCTAAGCATTTTTTCCCTTTTGGCATATTTCGTAATTGTGGCTAATTATCGAGTTATGGTCAATCAAAAACTTCGATAATTAGCCAATCAGCGCTCTAGCTGACGCGGGGAGAGTCATGCGGGGTTCATCATCAAATCGACCGCTGATTAGATAGTTATCGTAGGTTTTAATTAACAGTAACTCCATAATTATCCCAAATTCTGAGAAATGCCAAAAGTGTAAAGTGCTTAGAATGTTATTCTGAACACGAATATACTGATCGTGCCAGTTCATTTTTGAACACCCTGTATACAATTATATTATACTAAAAAAAATATGTATCTAAATAAATTTACCATCTTCTAAGTAGATTCTAGTTTCCACATTATGATGTTTGAAATAAATAGTAACAATACTATCATAAGTAACATCTTATTCTGTTTGATCTATTTTTTTAAAATATTTTCTTAAAGTTTTTCTATTATGAAACTCACTTCTTTCATATTCCATCAAGTTAACACATTCACTAAAAACAAAGTTTATAACGCATTCTTTGAAGTCAATTGTATGTTTGCGTAGAGAATCAAAATTATTAGTGTAAACATATTTTTTAATGCCATGAAATAATCTTAAAATCACATGGCGACTAACATGTTTTCTAATCTCCATTCTTGAAACATACTTATGAAAAAACGCTTCATAATTTCATGAATAATTGAAATCCTTTTTCTTGGTTAGTAAAATATGAATCTTTTCTGCAGAATTCAAGATCAAAGTATATGACACTTTTATCAGTTATAATCTACAATAAGTTAATGAATAATTAGAATAAAAATAATAGTAGGTATCCGAAAAACAATAACTGAAGAAATACCTCATTATAATGTAAAATTGGAAGTTCACGGTAAAAATTTAGAAACTTGTTAATACAAACAATAAAATACACTCGTTTTCCTGGAGAATCTTCTTCTCTCGATAGACACAAAATATTTTTGTATCTGTCATTTGAGCATACACTGTAGCATAAAATGTTGACTATAAAATTTCATATCATACCACCAATCAGACATGCTGTACAGTATTTAATTTTAATTAATTTAAAATGATTTACTACTAATCAAGGAAAAACTTGTTTAATTTGATATATTAGATTGCAATAAATGCGCCTTTTAACCTAACTCTAAACAAAAGCATAGCTCTAGATTGTTGATGTATTGAAAATGCCATCAAATAAGGACATATAGAATCACCGCTTGCTGTACACTATACAATAGTATATTATTCCGAATACTGTCTGCACTAGCGGACTCAATATTAAATTGAAACCAGGTGGGGAGGGGGGAGAAAAATTGTGGAAAACACGGGAAAATTTAGTTTTAAATTAAAACAAGGAGAACAGAAGGGAAATAAAATTAAAATAAAAAATGAAACATTTATTGAAACTTTGCAGAAAGTATTTTATTACATATTTATTAACTTAAATTAAAAGTAAAATGTGATAGAAAAACTGAGTAAATAAAAATACGTCTTGGTTAATCGGTTCGGTTAAAGATTGATATTCACAATGATACCATCGGAGACAACAATCGCACATAATTGCTTCATCTGACTCCTTATCTTTTCTTTGACTTACATATAAATTTTAATATCGTTTTTACTTATTTTGGTGTTCTCACACTGAGAAAAAAATTCAGTTGGATCAAAAGACTCGTGCCTATAAATGCGAGCAATAGTATACTCTGTTAATTTGACAAATTTTGATTTTGAATTGAACAGCTTCTTTCTGTTAAATTAAAACCTTATGCTGTTGATTCAACGCCCCATACCGTTGATTCAAAGTACTTGTAATTGTAGTTTAGAATATATTTCACTTAAATTAACCATTCTATACATATAATTCAACCGAATTTCCGAATCTTGATAAAAAAAGAAATTAAAACTTTTTTTATTCTCAGAACCTTAACGCCTTTTATTTCTGTCGCTGTATTCTAACTGCAACTTATTTGCTGGAAACTGAATGTAATTTATGAAGGTTTCTTAAACAACTGCACATTTAAGCGGGAACACATTCGATGTTTTTTCACATTAATATTATATGTCGGTATCACACACACACTTTCTCGCAAGGACGCTTACAACAAATCTAAATTACGCAACGCAGTTATATGTAGTCGCACGCATAGTTACATATGTACGTTTGAATTATTTTCTTCTTATATACTAACCATCATGAATGCTGGTCGCTTGCGGGTACAGAAAAAAAACAGTCGCCTTCTAGCGGTTTATAGACGAATTATCACTTTGCGGCTCCGAAGAAAACTGCAAAGCCGAGAAGCCGGTATTAGGAATACCGGCTGAGTAGCCTCATCGGCGTGCGACGAAACGTGGTTATAAAGACCTACCGTAGTCTTAGGCGCATACTCCAAGTAAAACAGCACACTACGCGACAGCGAAGGCACGAGAGGCCCACGTGATTGGAAAAAGGGAGGGAAGCGCGATTTGGCCAAGTGATCGACGAGCTCATCTCTCTCACTCAGAAATTCTGTTAATTCAAAAGTTATTGTCTGTCATTTGATGTATTTAAACAATTCATTCAACAATAAAATAACTTTCAAATTAACTTACTCAAATTCTTGTGATTTCAAGAATTATACTTTCATTTTAACAAAAATCTTATGTTTCATTAGAATGAATGTTGAATCGATAGTCGCGCTTTCAAAACAGCGGTCGCGCCTTCAAAACAACAGTATATGCCACTGTTCATCGTTCATGGCGCTGAGTCTGTTGAATCAACAGAATATTCTTATGTTTCAACTAGATTTTTTTCTCAGTGCAACAGTACATTTTTTAAAGACGGAGCATACACAAACCAACTAAACATAAGAGAAACTTTCTCTTCCTCAGTCTGTTCTTTAGATATTTTTACATTGCCATATTTGCATGACTTCTTTTTAGGCAAGCCAACTGCATTTAATTTGCGCTCTTTACGTCTACCTAAGGGATTTGATCTCTTAAGTACTATAATATCACGATATTTACATCTCCAAGAGATTTAGCATGACTTTCTTTGGATTAATTTAATGTACTTTTATTACAATCTTTATTAATACTTAAATTATCATTCTTAAATGATTCACTAGAAGTTATAACACTAGATATAACATTAATATCTTTGGAATGATTCAATTGAACGCAAGGACTATTAGTATTAGCTTTATTAATACTTAAACTATCATTCTTTAATGACTCTACATCATCACTGAAAGTTATGACTTCAGATCTAATATTACTTTCTTTGACCCGATTCAGTGCACTTGACTCATTCGATAGGGAAAGGTAGATTTTTCAAAAACGCGATTTTTATAAATTTTAGGCAAAATTATGTTATAGATTGTTTTTTTCGCCTTTTTTAAAACGTAACGCGTAGCATAAAATTTATTTAAAAATTGTAGTTTTTAAATCTTTTAAAAACGCGCCATTTTATAGTCTGCTACGCCTTATCGCCTTGTGACGTCAGTGTATCACCGTGCATCTATGAAAACAGTTAAATGTATTTGCAAGGAGACAGATTATTATTAAATAATTATATTATTAAACTATTATATTAGTAAAATGAGTAAAAAAAGAACCGTATCGTCGTTGTTTCGTGTTGCTGTGTACGAACACAGAAATCAATTCTCCAAAAAAAATATTTTTTATTGTACCAAGGGACAAGGGATGACAAGGGACAAAAAAGATGCAAGGCCTGGTTCACTATAGCTCATCCTAATGATAAACCCGCAAAACATTTATATTTTTGTTAACAGAATAGTTCTTCTTTCGGACATTATGCTCTGGGCAAATTTTTCCTTTTATAATGCAGTCAGATTCTTTCCTTTGTAAACAAACATAACCTACAGCATTATCACCGTACGTTTCCCGAGATGATCTACATAAATATAATATTTTCATTAATATTTAACTAAAACGAAAATATATTTACATACAAGCTATGTTTACATGCCTAATAAACATTAATTATTATACTTACAATGATGCTTTAACTAATCTAATTTCTGCTGCGTTGAATCTTTCGTCCTTATTTATAAACTCTGCCACCATAAACATATCAATTTTTGGCAGATTTGTGGAATCTGCTTTCACAAAACCTTTTTCGACCATGGTAAAACAGAAAATTTAAAAATTCTTTCATAAATAAATTATTAAATAATATTTTGTAGGTCGTATTTACTTTTACATACGCGTTGCTTGCAGACCGAGAGAGACAGCAAGATAGTATAGATGATATATTGACGTCACAAGAACACTGAACCAATAGGAAAGCGTTTTTGTAGCATACAAATATTTCATATTTTATTAATTAATTTTAATTATTAATCGTTAACAAAAATTTAAAAAATTTATATTATCATTAATAATTATGATTATAAATTATAAAACTATCCTTTATTTTTTTTGCCTTTCCCTATTGAATACAAAGTCTAGTACTATTATTTTTATTAATATTTACACTAATATTATTAAAAGGATCAACGTTATAACTCAATGTAGTATTTGGTGAAATATGGTTAATGAAATTATCATCGACGATGATATTTCTCTCAATTTCATTTTTACCGTATCATCGAAAATAACGATGTTTTTTTAAAATACTGTTTGGTTCACCTCTCCAATACAAGACAAAAATAAGAAAATTCAAATTTTCTATATGGCTACACTGAGAAAAAAATTTAGTTGGATCAACTAAAATCCGCTGTTAAATATGTCCAATAAAAAAAATTGTTATTTCGACACACTGAGAAATTCAATCAACCAAAATCTGCTGTAAAAACAACGGCAACTTGGAATAGAAAGAATGTCAGGACTAATGTCATTTTAATGTAGTTATGAGGTCAAATCGACCTTAACTATAATTGATTCAATCATATCAAAAAGTATTTTAAAGAAAAATGTTATTTTCCTGTATCTTTCGCAGTTTATGCTTTTTTTTATTCTACACTTAACACGTTACTGATTCGTACATTTAGAGGTTTTGTAAAGCTGTAAGAATTATAGAATGTTTATTATTTATTGATTTATAAATTGGCTAGAACAACTTATTATTTATTTCGCATTCGCCGTATTGATAAACTTAAGTTTACAAATGTAGACCCTATTATTACATATCAAACGCATATCGATATATATATTTTCGCTTCGCTCGCATTTCACGCATGACAGACATGCTTGTTTAGCTTCTTATATACTAATCAGCGAAGCAGTCGTCCACTTGCGCGAAAACTTCAAGTAGCAGGATCCCTCTAGCGGCTATTACGATGCGGGCACGCGTGCCGACACATACGTTTTAAGCATAGGACTCGGTCGGTAAACGGCACGTTATTTGTGTTTGTTGGGTCAGTTGTGTTTGTTAGGTTACTAGAGGCTTAAGTACTTTTAAACTTGCCGTAATATATTGAAAAAACATGTTACATATAAAATCCTTCGCTCTGCGACTAATTAGCTGTTATGCTATGCATGCACTGACTCGCTCTCCCGCAAAAAAAAAAAAATCGCGGCGGCGCGGCGTGGTAAGGGGAAGCACGACGCCGCGACGACTTTCACGGTGCGATGTTATCATATCGACGACACAAGCATTGTTTGGACGGCAGAGGTCACTCCTTTGAACGCATCCACGTTGAATCAACGCCAATAGCGTTAACTTAACTACAAATTTGAGGTCGCTGCTATTTAACTACAAATCTGTGGTAAAAGTAACAACAGCGCCGTTGAATTGACTATATGTCTCCATTCAAATGACGACAATGTTGTCAAAACAACGGCTTGGCGGTTGAATTGATTGCATGGTAGTTAAATTGATTGCGAGGGTGTTTGAGTTGACGGTGGATTTTTCTCAATTTAACAAAACTTTGTTATTTTAACAACGCATTGTTATTTCAGCAGAGCTCTATTATTTTAACAGCGTGTTATGTCGTATTAATGATACGTCTTTCCAATAAACATCGGCGCTGTCAAAACTACAGCTTTTTCTTTTGGATGTATTTAACAGCGAAAATTTTGTTAATCCAACTAATTTTTTTTCTCAGTGTAGCATAGGTCAATTAATTCTTTGTAGAACGAATGCTAGTGCTCAAAACCTATTAAAAAAATTATTGTACTATTCCTTAAGTGAGACTGACGGAAAAATACAAAATGGAGTAGGGTTAACAACACGTGAAAAGAGCAAAAATGCCTTAAAATCTTTAATTACGGGCAACAAACAAGAATACGAAGAATTATGTGAAGAGCTTAAAAAAGAAAAGAAGAGTAAATAAAATAGCAACGATGAAGATGATTTGATTTTAACGAAACCAATGATTGAAACAATAAAGAGAGAAAATCCTGAAACGAAGTGGGAAAATGGGGCATTAAAAATTAAAGAAAATGTTAAAAATGACGTTGTTAAATTAAACATGCTCACTCACAAAAATTTTCTAGAGAACGTGAAAACAGAGCAAAATAGGCAGAAGAATTATCCACTGAATAAAAAGCTTTAGCAAAAATTACTATTTTCCCAATGAAAAGGGAGACCTACTCAACCTTTTGTTTAGTTTTAAGAAAATATTTATAAATATTTGACGCTTCGTCAAATTTTATTAATTAGCTTAGTAAAAATTGTATGTTATAAAATTTCCATAATGCTGTTTCAAATTTTACTAAAAATGTTAGTATAATATACATACAATTTTGAGAAAACTTATTATTTGTAAAAATAACTCGAATATTGTAGAAATTTTAATATATTATTTAGTAAAATTACAAAGGATTTAATAAAAATTGAAATTTACTCAGTAAAATACGTATCGGTACATAACCTATACAGTGATCGTCAGTTGTTCGAGACGCACTGCAGTCTTAGATAGCTTTAAATTATCCAAAACACTATGTGGTGTCTTGTAACTCGCAATGTATGCGATATTACCGACGGTAGTACAAGAATCACTAGTGTGATAGGGCGAGCGTATTAATAATGCGTAATATTTATTAACTCAAATGAATTTAAATATTATTTCTTTGCATACAAAATTTTCTAATCGTTTTAGTAAAAGTTCGAATATGAAGTAGCATATATTCATAGAATATTTAACAATATTTGATAAAAGTAATTTTTTAATTTTAATTACAGTAATTTGTAATTTCTACTAAAAATCAAGTAGGTCGTTTCGTTACATTACTTTTTGTAATTTTTCGTAGAAATTTTTCGTAGAAATTTTTCTCAGTGTAGTCGCTTATAGATTACTTATTGCTTTAATAAAATCAATACACTTGAAAAAAAGCCAGTCAACTAAAAATGTAAATTATGGTTAAATATTAGTACAGCGAGAAAAAAATTTAGTTGGAACAATGACCGCGAGGACAATAAATAGCAACAACCATCTTTTTTTTTTTTTTGTTATTTTAACATACTAGAGTCAGTTAATTCAACAGACTGCAATATTGTTGAAACAACAGATACAAGAAGTTCATTCAATGAACCAAAGGTAGTTAACTGAATGGACTAAAACGTTGTTGAAACAACAGAAATACGATGCTAATTTAATGACCTAGAGGCTACTGATGAAAATAAATAAAAAAAGAATATCGATTTCATATTTTTGGTTATTTGTAATATCGTTATCGCAGAATGGCCTGGAAACTTTTAAAGAATCTGAAATACACTGAAGTTTTGTGGAAGTAGAGGATTACATTTTTATTTTATCAGATACCTTAATATAATTAAATCTTTCGTAAGCCATATACCTAAAGCTAATATCTAATACTAAAGCTAATATCCGCACGCATGTTTTATTACATAGTACCTATCATTAAACGCATCGCTCGCATACAATGTTAAAACTCTTACGACTTTTCCTTATATACTAACCGGGATGTTTGCCAGCCGCTTGCGAGAAAAGCCGAACTCTAGCGGTCAATTTTGAAACGATATTTATAAATGAAATATAAGTTTATCATTTATCGGTAACACGAAATTCGAGAACGTTCGGAATGTAAACAAAAGTCGTGCGCCGGTCACCAACGTCGTCGGCTCATTCGCCTACCGCTCCCCCTTTTCCTCTCCTTATATCATGTAGGATATTTTAGCTTATATAGACATTTTAATAATTTTACGGATACGTTACCATTTACTTCCCTAGTTTTATGTGATTATTATCAATAAAAAATGAACTAATTCATTATCACATCGATTGTTAATATTTCGTTGATTTACAAAAAAAAAGAACAATGTTTGTTGATTTATTACAACAATTCATTGTTACAATTAAGCGTTAGTTTCTTTTAATAGAATTATTGTTCATTGAAAGAAACTTATTTATTAAGTGAATAGATTTTTTTTTATTTACTTAAATATATCATGTAATATTCACTTAATGAAAATATTCATTAAATTATCCTCTGTACTATTGTTTTAGTAAAAAATGTTTTTATTTTAATATAAATATTGAAGTCATTTTAATAAAGACGTGTTTCAATAATTTGACGGAAATATTTATTAGTCTAATGATGGATGCGTTTAATTTAATAAAAAATTAATTAATCCAATAGATTTTCCGTTCAGTCAATGGAACAAAGGCAGTTGTTGCGATTTACTGTCCTCGCGGCCATTGATTCAACTAAATCTTTTTCTCGGTGTATAATATGTACGGGACATTTTTTATTAGAAAAATTAAAAAAAAAATTAATTTTTTCGAAATATACAGGGGATTGATCTTCCTATGTTAATTAAGTAATTTTTATTAATTTTTTTATTAATTAATGTTGGTACATTGAAATTATAGGCTTTAAAATATGAATATGAATAGTGCTAACAATCTTTCGAAGTGGTAAAAATATTTACAATTTCTGTTTAAATAAATAGTTAAAGTAAGCTCGAGTCTATTTAGTAATGATATTTTTTGTACTTTCAAAAGAAAATTTAAAAAAACATTTGGAAAATTCATTAATAATATGTAAATACAAATATTTTTCCCCGGCGTTAACATAGATTATCGTTGGTTACCCCGAAAGTATCCATTGACTTTTCATCGGTTTTCATTGATTGAACTTCGAAATCGTACATATCAATGTGTGCTCCCGTATTACTGACAGGGATGCGGCTAGTATTCCTAGAGATTACATGCAGACTAATTTGGAAACAGTCGAGTTGTTGGGGCTCTAGAACTAACGTTTAGATTTAATTAGGGAATACTTGATAGAGTTAGTCAGGGAAAAAAAGCCAGATCATGATTAGGAAATTAATTTTTGGATCCAAATTATGCATTTATATATAATACATTTAAATATTATCATATTTATTGATAAACAATTAAAAGTTAATAACTCATACAATTGAAAAATAATTTTTAAAGAAAATAAATAAAAAGCAGCACTCTTTTCTAAAAAAAAGAAAAGTATAATAACTAATAATAATGATTTATTTATACTAAAAGATTTAGTTATGAATTGCAATATTTCATAACATCTAAAAATCTTAAGTTGTGCGTTTATTAAAATTTCAGTGCTTACGAAGTGTTCTGAATAAATAAATAATTAATTAACTGCAAAAAATATTTAAGTAATATAATTAATAAACTAAATGTAATAATATGTAAATAAATAAAAAATAATAACTACACCACTGAAAATTAAAGCAAAAAACTGTACTACAGTAGAAATAAAATTTTGCTATTTTGCTTATAAATAATTGAGTCAATTGAAAAATATTACTTCATAATAATTTATATGCAGTAAGAAAGGATAATTATTTTTGCTAACTATGAAACTATTTAAAATCCAAATTACCATAATAATTTATTATTCATATATTTAATCATGCAGATTAATCTGCCATTTAAACAATAAGCGAATTTTAAAAGGTTAGGATTTGGCTTAACGTTTCCTATTGTATCATAGGTGAATTTCCCTACCAGAGTCCGACTAAAGTCAAGAAAAAATTCCACCTTGAATTTGAAATAAGTTCTGCAAATACTCGAATGAAGGGTGTCCTATATTTGACCGGGATTGGAATTTGCAAGCCATCTGAGAAAGACTTCTTTTTTGGCTGATTTAAATTCCTATTGCTGAAAATACCGACTTATTTTTTAATTAGAATTTAAATCAGACAAAAAAGAAGTTTACGTACATTCGTCGAATTATAAATAATGTTTTGATGCAATCAGAAATGCCATTAAGAAAGCCGTTTTAAAATTATTTGACGAATCATATTTGCCTTAGATGCTAGCAGAAAATATAGAGAATTGTCGGTATAATAGAGCACAGAAATTAAGATAGGTATCCCCTTAAGAATAAAAGTCTTAAAAAAAATCCGAAAAGAAAGACTTAAAATCCGCAGCATTATGTTCTATTGTAATGAATTATTTTATATCATTCTCTTTGATCAATAACTGTGCAATGTCATTAGTAAGTTAATACTTGGGGTGGGAAAGATTTTGTTATTGACACCTTGCAATCATTCTTTTATTTGATCAATTTTTAATAATTAAGTTACAAACAATCCAATTCAATCTATTGAAATATAAAATAGAAAGGAAGTAGAATATATTAGTTTTCCAGGTTCATTTAAGTAAGAATTTTAAAAAATTGTGTCAGCTGATAAGCTATTTTTGCACCAGTCAATGTTTAAATTGTGCACGAGTCTAAGTGTTTCTGTGCCTCTATATATTCGCAGGTGAGGAGAATCAAATGGGTTATGCGGTAGGAGCAGGATCTACAAGTGGCAATGTGGTGCGCTACGCGAATCGGCGCCGAACTGACTTGGTGCCAACAATTCCCTCGCCACGAGAGCTGATCAGTGGTCCAGGCTCCGGCAGATCCTCCAGCGCCAAGTCATTAACGCGAAGCCCAGGTAGGATTAACTCGAGGACTTGTTCGATGTCGAGGCTGGACCAGCTTGCTCAGCCGCGCAAGCGTCTCTCCTCAGAGCAACACCAGCCTTCACAGAGCCTAGGTGCTTCAAGCATGAGTCGCAGCATGTCGTATTTGGCGCCTACCGGACCTTTACAAGGTCCACTCAAACGTGGTCACAACTCGCGCAGTATGGGTACCTTGCCGGGTGCCAAAGTTCGTCCGGCCCGAACAGAGCGGTTCCGATTGAAGGCACGCGAGTACCAGCAGATCTCAGGTAAGAGGAAGCTTTGCATGTTTTTATTCAAGTCGCAAAAATTGTCTCAAATAGAAGCTTAAAGATGGACTATACATCTATGTGATTATCTCCGCTAGGGTAAGTCTCTATCTCTGTTTTTGTTTCTTTTTCTTTCTTTCCTCCTTCCCTCACTCCTCTAGCTCTCAGACTAAAAAGAACCAGCTGGATTTCTCTATATATTCCGACATTTTCTTGCAGATTTTTGCGTGGATTACAAAGATTAATATGAATTTTAACTAGATTAAATTTATATTAAAAATTATTGCCATGTATCTGATGTTTTAATTAAAAAATATTAATGATTTTGTTAAACCAATTGAATGTTCAAAGGATAAACAATCAATAAGTAGCAGGATTTGAACCGGCAACTCAGAAACTTTCAACTACTGTAATTAATTTATAAAATAATTGTCATGCTTATTCTGAAGCTACTTTTTTTATTCTTATAAAAATATTGAAAAATATTGTATAACAAATTTTTGAAGCTTCGATAAGAAATATAAAAAGAAATTAAATATTCTATAGAATAATTGAAAAACTAAGTATATTAATACCAATCACAGTAACTGGAAGTGAAAATAATATATATAAATTAATCATAGCAGCCGTACCAAAGAAATTAAGAAAATTTGTTAATTGCTTTATGTTTTGATTTGGTTTGATGAACCGTTAATATTTTTTTATTTACAATAGCATATGCTGACACGTGGCAGAAAAGCTGAATTTCCGGGACGTGCGTGAATGTAACGATCCTGGCGAAGATGAGAATGTCAGTAAGTCGCTCTTCTCAATTAAAAAAGAAGCCGGGATTTATCTACTTATGGTTACAGGATTTAGAAAAATAATTTTAATGTGAAAAAATTGGGGGAGTAGCCGTCCGGTGGGGAAATGCAGCGAATAAATGTAAAGTGTAAGTTTCGACGTCGCCGTTGTAATGGCTGTTTTCAAATTGATAGTCCCTCGTTACCAATTCCGAATAAAATACTTCTCAAAGTTTTGGTACATCAGGGTCACAATATTGGAATATCAAAGCATTAAGCGTAATGTTCCATTATAGTTGGGGGCTCACAATTTCCTACATTAGTAGGGCTGCTACGCTAAAATGACCTTAGCTCTGCGCTACCAATATTGGTGCAGTTTGAGCGTCAATTTTTTCTCAATGCCTTAATAATATGTAATATAAATATAATTTATTTGAATATTCACGTGAATTTCCATGAAGAATCCAAATCAATTCATGTCTATCCATCTGGAAATCTACGTAAAAATTCATATGAAAATTTAACAAAATTTTTCAGCCCTTCCTCATTGGTCAGTACAAAAAATTGCAACGTTTTCAACTATTTTTTAATATTCCACCAACTTTGAGTGTTTTTTTCTTATAGAGTACATCTAATTGTTGTCAAACTTTCTGCAATGGGAGCATCACTGCTTGACTCTTTTTTATTAAATCGGGAAGACTTTTTATTTTATCTGCCCATTTCTTAAAAACGCAGCTGTCCAGTAGAGCATAAGTTTAGCAGCAGTTAAAGTACTCTGTTTTTTAATTGCTGCAATTCTTTTTGTCCTGTGATCGATCTTCGACAAATTCTGATGCAACAACCGAGACTTTCAATTTTGTTAATTTTCTGATCTTCTAATCTTATTATGTTGATACTCCGTATCTCATTCAGATTGTTACGCATGGTACCATAGTTAGTTCCATAAAGGTGTGGATGTCCGTCTGCTATTGAAACGTTCTAATTATTCATAATAGTGTGCTGCACAATGTCCTTCATTTAACATTTGTTAATCTGCTCAATACGTTCATAACAAAAGCAAACCCAACTATTCGATGTGCAATTTTTTAGTATTGTGACAGGTCGATTTGATTTGTAACTGGCGGTGTTAATATAGTGATACACGTATACCTATATATAAAGAACCAATCACACCACTTCCTCATGGATACTAATCAAATTTTTAACTACTGGCAATTTGCAATGAGATGGATAATGTATGGTCAATTGAATATTATAATCGACAAGGTTTACCTGAGTGGTGAGCGTAGAGTAGGGGGCATTCCCATCCACCTGTTCTGCTCTCTGCGGTGGTTGCTCTCTCATCATTTCTCTTCGCCAGTCAACCGATTAGGATACTGATATATACTAACGGTTGAGCTATGCATCTTATCCCTGTGACGAAACCTTGCAAAAGAGGCTTGCGGTTACGGCAATCAGCGGGCATGTGATGAAAGTAGACGGGTTGGGATAATGTATAACCTCTTCCACAATGTTCCACCATAAATATCCGTATTTACTATTCTGATTCATGCATAAACAACGTACTGTGACACCCCACGCTTTGTTACATTTCAGCAGAACACTTGTATAACAATTACAATTTCCTAAAGTCATTGCACCCGGTCGGCAGGCCAGGACAACAACAACAACAATAACAATAACTGGTAGCGTTCCTCATTTGACTCACAGTTTTATTGATCACGATTGCGCAATCCATCATCATGTCTCGCTATTTACGGCATATACTTGTCGTGTTTAATCGTTTGCACCTTTTCTTTTGAACAGTAAGTCAAGCAGTGTTTATTTAATTAATTTTTTCGACATTCAATTCCGTGTCATAATGATTCATAATTTACGAATATATTAAATTCATCTCATCCGGTGCGCAAATTCAGCATTAAATAGTTGAAAACTAAAATAAGTGTTTGGAGATATAGATTCTCTGCGTTCTATAATAGCCAGACAATCACTGTAACAAATTTTTCCATCTTTCGGTTAAGCCTATGTATGAATTAGAAAGATTTTTTATTATGCTAAATCAATTACAACTTCGAGAACCGCAGGGATTTTCTACAGATTTACCGTACACACAATTCATCCATCTCGTTTTGTTCTATTATTCCGTATTGCATTTAAAAGTAAGCTAGCATTGGTTGACATTGAAAAGTTATACAATCAGGCTGACTCAAGTAAGCCGAGCTTGAGAGTTAAGCAGTATCTACCTGAGTATTCAGCCGCATCTGCTTTATTTACCGACCTTCGGTGGGTGCCCAAAAAGTTTCTTCTCGAGTTTTCAGTTGTTGCAACTTCTACCGATAAGTGGTATACCCAAGTAGTTAAGCAACCGTGACTTGAATTTTAACAACGGTTACTACACATCGTGCGTAAAGATACGTCTTTGCACACACTCGCTCCAATTCGCCTGTGTAAAATCGTATCTTGCACATGTTGTGACAAAAATAAACGGTTCAATACTTGTGCAATGAAGTGATTTTAATCTCGTGTGACGAATTTTAAAATCGCTTTCCCGCACATATATCGAAATGTACTATATGTTTATAAGTTTTCAGTATACTCTTTTCTTTAGAGCGATCGACATGGTTAATCGGGCGGTGTCGTTGTTGTTTAAGTAAAAAATAATCTAAAGTAAAAATGCTTAGTGCATTGGATCTTAAATGAATTGATACGCATCCTACTACACTTTTACCGATAATGTCAACGGTGATTAAGACCCACAATATAATTTTTATTGAGTTCAGAAAACCTAAACTGCTGAGGTTAGATTATTCGATGGTATTAGACACGCAGAAAGCTAGATAATTACATTTACTTATTTAGTTTTTTGTTAACTTCTCCAGAGTCTTCATGGTTACCCATCATTGAGGTGTCAAACCCATCAGTAAAAATGTGAAATCAATTACTCTTGGCAATTGCCGATGGACTCCAACCCAACGAAAAGAGAATTATAGCTATGGTTATGGTAGCTCTGAAAACTTTAATTTGGGCGCTTGCCTAAAATTAAGAAATGAGGTGCATATCTTCGTGCAACCAAATTTAAAACCATTGGCTTAATACCCACACTCAACTAGTCACATGTTTTATAGCCTAAAATATTGTCCATATTATGGACTATTGTAATGATATTATGAGGATGTTCCGTTAAAACATATTATATTTTTCATATATGAAATAGAGTTTAATTTGCGAATTTACATGAAAAAAAATTGCAACATAATCTCTACCTGTTTTTCCTCCCTCCCTTTCGCTCCTTCTCTCGATCTCAACATCTAAAAGTATTTGTTACCCTTCAGCAAATTCCATTAGTCTAATATTTTTATTTTTCCAGGTATTCGTAGCGGGGAGGTGACGCCAAACAGTCCTTCCAGGCCCACCAGTTCCATGAGCCAGCAAAGCGGCAGCACAAACATTACGAGCTCCAGTGTGAATTTGCGCCCGCGCACTGGCACCCCAAGACGACCACGACCCGTTTCTATCGCTGGTACTGGCGTTTCTATTGGAGACACTGCTGAACGTGTGCGCACTACATCAGCTGAGTTAAAACTACAAAAAGACTGGAAGCCACCGCTTCCCAAACAGTCCACTCCGAAGAAGCCAAGTTCATCGAAAGCTTCTTTTCCAGCTAGGCGTTCAACGCCCCGAGGCACACCACTACAGAGTCCTAGGATTGAAAAGTCGGAGGAAACTGTAGAGGTAGCTCTTGATCAAGATAACCGACGAAATCTTATAAATCGTACGAAATCTGATGCCAAATTAGGATCTGAACCAGTCTTAAAAACGCATGGAAATAGTGATCCTAAAGCAGAATATTTAATCGAAACTAACTGGGTATCTTCAATGGAGCCTAAATTAGAACTGACAGCACAACCAAAAGTGGAGTTAAGAGATGAGTTGCAAACACAGCATGAAACAGAGTTATCTGGCAAGTCAACGACAGAAGCTAATTTTAGTCTGGAGGAGCAATGCGACATGACGGGTAAGATTTTAATTTTGTTTGTATGATTCTAGTTTGATGCATATATCTGTTGCAGCCTCTATGATTCAAAGAATTCGCATCACGACTGAGGAGGAAGCGAAAGCTGCACTAGCTGAACGACGGAAACTGGCTCGGGAGCAAGCTGAGCGGGAAGCTGAACTTGAAAGACTTCGACAAGAAGAAGATGAACGTCGTGAAATCGAAAGGCTTCGTGCCGAGGAGGAAGAGCAGCGTCGTCTTGAAGAAGAAACGTTGCGCCTTGCACAAGAGGCTCGTAAAGCGGAAGAACAACGATTAAAGCTAGCTATAGAAGAAACCAAACGCCGAGAGGACGAAGATAAAAGACGCCGTGAAGAAGAAATTCGACACAAGCAAGAGAAAGAGGAGGCTGAACGCAAAGCCAGAGAAGAAGCTGAAAAGTAAGTTTTGTTGCCTTTTCTATAACGTTTCCTTAATTTATGAGTACCGATTGATTCTTATGTCCTATCGACCAAAAATAGCAAGCTAGAGTAATTACGTTTCATTTCGCGGAAAATTTGACGCACGCTTATTCGCATTTTTATTCTTTATCAAATCCAGGAAATCCACAAAACTTTTTACTTTAGACGAAAATAAAAGTTAATTTTAAAACTGGGAACGTACTTTTTAAATCTCTTTAGGCTTTTTTATTGTGTCTTATAAAAGAAGAGTCTACGAGCGTTACTTTTTTTATTGGCTGCTCAAAAAGTAATATCAAAAGAACCTGTATATTTAATAACTTCGATATTTCTTGTGTGCATTATGTTAACATTTACTTATTACTTTTATGAAGCGAATGGGTTTAAGGTAGTAAAAATGTATTTTACAAAAATCTACATGGACATAATTTTTTAATGATGATTCGGTAATCATCTAAGAATACATTTAAGAGTGGTTTACGTTAACAAAATTAAACTATCAGGAAAATATAATTTAAATACCTTAAACGTATATTAAATTTCTGAAAAATGAGAGTAGTTAGATTAACCCTATAACGCCCAACTTGACCATTTTTCGACAATATTTTCAGTGGTGTGTAACACTAACTTAAAATGGTTCCAGAAATTCGTGAGGTACCATTTTTAACGTAAAATTTTATGTACTTTCAGAATCCGGTATTAGATTTGTCGAAAAATTCAACAATAAAAAGTTATAAACTATATTTTGCAAAAAACGTGAATTTTTGAGAAAAAAAATTTGTTTAACCCAAATTTTCGAATGGAAAGAGGGTTCGCTCGTACGTCTAATACGTACATATTTGGTCAGTGGCATATATTCTTTAATGTAAAACAGTGGCAATACCGAAATTAAAAATGGCGGCCATCCAAACAACCCCTTTTCCACCAAACTTATCAAGAAAGTTCGTGATTTTTTATCCCGTTCAGGATCGACTTAATGAAAAAGTTTATAGAACAAAAAATTGTTAGAATTCATCAGAGAAGACGTGTGAATTTTTTCAGACTTTTCGGAACGACTTTTGGATTTTTGGATATGGCCAATTTTTTAAAAATCAAAAAATTGCTCCGAAAATTCTGAAAAATTTCACAAGTACTCTTTGATTAATTCTAAGCACTTTTTGTTCTATAACGTTCACCTTAGAATAAATCAAAGAATACTTGTGAATTTTTTCAGAATTTTCGGAGCAATTTTTTGATTTTTAAAAAATTGGCCATATCCAAAAATCCAAAAGTCGTTCCGAACAGTCTGAAAAAATTCACACGTCTTCTCTGATGAATTCTAACAATTTTTTGTTCTATAAACTTTTTCATTAAGTCGATCCTGAACGGGATAAAAAATCACGAACATTCTTGATAAGTTTGGTGGAAAAGGGGTTGTTTGGATGGCCGCCATTTTTAATTTCGGTATTGCCACTGTTTTACATTAAAGAATATATGCCACTGACTAAATATATACGTATTAGACGTACGAGCGAACCCTCTTTCCATTCGAAAATTTGGGTTAAACGAATTTTTTTTCTCAAAAATTCACGTTTTTTGCAAAAAATTGTTTATAACTTTTTATTGTTGAATTTTTCGACAAATCTAATACCGGATTCTAAAAGTACATAAAATTTTACGTTAAAAATGGTACCTCACGAATTTCTGGAACCATTTTAAGTTAGTGTTACACACCACTGAAAATATTGTCGAAAAATGGTCAAGTTGGACGTTAAAGGGTTAATCAAGACCCACTTTATCGCGACTTGTTAATTTGAAAGGTTTGGTTTTGGCATAACCATAATTTCTATGTATCCATGGATTCTGATAAGCCTTAGGTTATATTGTTGAAAAGAGCCCAGTCGGGTAAGTGCCCTTAGCGAAATCGTTATTCAGACTTTATAATCTTTTTCATTATGAAAAGTTATGAACTTGCCTATACACGGTGTTCAAAAATGAACTGGCACGACCAGTATATCCGTGTTCAGAATAACATTCTAAGCACTTTTTCACTTTTGGCATTTTTCAAAATTTGGGATAATTATGGAGTTACTGTTAATTAAAATCAACAATTATTATCCAATCAGCGCTCGATTTGTCGATGAACCCCGCATGACTCTCCCCGCGCGGCCCATGCTGCTCGCGTAAACTCCGCCTACCAGCGTCAACTAGAGCGCTGATTGGCTAATTATCGATGTTTTTGATTGACCATAACTCGATAATTAGCTACAATTACAAAATATGCCAAAAGGGAAAAAGTGCTTAGAATGTTATTCTGAACACTGGTATACTGATCGTGCCAGTTCATTTTTGAACACCCTGTATTTTTTAGACCCGCGGGTCTTTTAGTGTCCTTTAATGAGTGTAATTTCGTATCATTTGGTGTTTTCTTTATATCACCGCAAATTTGGCACGACATTTAACTTTTGGTAGCCATTAAAAAATTTGAATCGGGCACCATTTTTGTGGGTATAATACCTACAAAACATTGGGACTTGGTTAGGTGGCGTGTATGGGTGTGGAAGCGTGCGTGACAGCTCAGAGAGATTTTATAGTTTTGGGTGAGTTTTGGCGTGTGTAATTAGGTAATTTAGGTTTTAAATTGGAGATTAAGGGTTAAGAAAGGGTGGGTAATAAGGGTGGGCATTTTAAAGGGGAGATAAGGGAGTTTGGGTGTATAAAAGTAGGCGGGCGTATTTTGAAGTTTGGATCACAAAGGAGAATAAAATGAAAGAGTCATGGGAGAAAAAGAAAGTTAGCTTGGAGGGAGAAGGTGCGGTCGGAGTCAACAGCGGAGGTACGAGGTCTACTAGGTCAGCAGCGATCCAGGATAAGCAGCCGAAGATCACGGATAAACTGAAGAGAAATGTAAAATTTGATGGCGTGGGCAAGGAGAAGTCGGAGGTGGAGAAAGAAGCGGATGCGTTTAAGGCAAATATAGTGGAGGAGTTATAGAAGATTAGGTTAGAGAAAATAGAGTTAGGCAAGTTGAAATTAGCGGTAGAGGGAAAATTAAAAGAATTCGAGGAGATGATTTTAAGTTTGGAAGAGAGGTTAGACAGAGTAATTGAGCGTGAAAGGGAGAGAGACACGAGGTCGTTAAGGACGGGTGAAAATAGCGTGGCCGAGAGGTTAGAGGACTCGTCGGGTGAGGGCGTGGGTTCGCAGTGGATTGTTGTAAGCAAGGTTAGGGGGGTTAGCTTGTCAGAGCGAGAGATGAAAATTATGAAAAGAGTAGTTCACGAAAGGGACAGGAAGGATAGGGAAAATAACATGATTATTAAGAGTCATAAGTTTAAGGGGAATGATTTGGGAAAAGAAGTGTCGGAGTTTTTCAAGAGTAATATAAATTTTCATGGGGATATTGAGGCGATCTGGATGAGCGGGGGAGTGGTGGTGGTAAGGTTAGGTGGAGAGAAGATAGAGGTAATGAAAAGAAAAATGAAACTTGCGGGAACGAAAATTTTTATTGAAAATGATCTTTCATTCGACGATAGGAAAAGGCAGGAGGAGATTAATAGATGGGCGCGGGAGAGAAAAGAGCAGGAAATTCAGGTTAAGGTAGGGAAAGGTAGGATTTTTTACAAGGACTGGTGGTACAAATGGGAAGAAAAAGATAAAATACAGAGAGTAATAGCAGGGGCGGGTAGGGAATATGGGAAAAATAGGGAGGAAAATAGAGAGGAGAGTGAGGTTAGGAGGGAGAATTTTGGTTAGCCCAGAAATGGAAGGAAAAGAAGGTAGGCAACATGAAAGGGAGGTTGGTTAAACAAGTGGGGGAAGAAAAATAATTTTTAGGAATATAGCAGGACTTAGAGATAAGGATAGAGATGCATGGGATTTCATAGAAACAGGGGATTTTGTCAGTCTGTCGGAGACATGGGTAGAAGAGGAAGGGGAAAAATTTTATGAAAATAAAGTATCACAGGAGTTTGAGTGGAGTTTTTTACCAGCAAAGAGAGTTAGTAGGAAAGTAAGAGCAAGACGTGGATTTTTGATAGGAGTTAAAAAAGATTGGTTAAAGGGGGGTATTTTAAAGTAGAAATGATAAATGAGCGCGTGATCAAAACTGAATTAAAAGTGGGGGAAGGGACACTGAATATATGATCAGTATATAATAAGGATGGGAAAGATGACGTATGGAAGGTATGGGAGGAACAGCAATTCAATGAGGAGGGTAATATGATAATAGGAGGAGATTTTAATGTAAGAATAGGCGAAGAAGGGGGTACAGTGGAGGATATAGAGGGTATTAAGGAATCTAGAGGGAGAGTCAGTAAGGACAAAGTATTTGGGAAAGGAGGTAGGAGAATGATAGATTTTATTAACGAGAAAGGTTGGATGATTGCAAATGGAAATTTAAGAGGGGATGAGGAAGGTGAATTTACGTATATGGGAGTCAGAGGAAGTTCAGTGATAGATTATGTAATAATTAACGAGGGAGTAAAGTAGAGGGTGAGAGAATTCAAGGTGGAGGAAAGAATAGAATCAGATCATGCACCGGTGTGTATAGTGCTAAAAGAAGGGAAGGGGTACAAGGGGAACGAGGAAAATGAGGAATACAAGGAGAAAAAGAATTAAAAGTATTAAGAGTATTTAAAAGAGAGTACAGCATGGAGAGAACTTTGTAGAGAAAAGGAAAGGGTATGGAGGGAAAAGAAATAGATAAAATAAAGGAACTGAAGAGAGATAATGAAATATGGTCCTATTTAAAGAAGATAGGTAGAGAGATGGAAGGAGCATTTCAGGGACCTCTTAGGTGGATCAGACGTAAGAATTGTAAGGGAAGGCAGGTAGAGGGAGCAGGTTGGAGGGGACTCAGGTGAGGAGCAAATTTTGGAGGGGGAGATTAGACTAGCATGGAAGAGTTTAAAAAAGAAGAAAGCCGCCGGCATGGATGGATTACCGAACGAGGTGTGGATGTA
The DNA here is from genome assembly GCA_018906775.1 of Sycophila sp. Sp_5. Taxonomy (NCBI): domain Eukaryota; kingdom Metazoa; phylum Arthropoda; class Insecta; order Hymenoptera; family Eurytomidae; genus Sycophila; species Sycophila sp. Sp_5. Next base: position 190,372 of record JACCID010000185.1, on the reverse strand, counting down.
TGGCGGAGAAGGACTGAAAAAGGCGGTTGTAGATTTAATAAAAAGAGTGTGGGAGGGTGAAGATATACCAGAGGATTGGAAAACTGGTATTGTAGTGCTGTTATTTAGAAAGGAGACAGAAATGTGACGGGAAATTATAGAGGGATTACACTGCTATCAACAGCGTATAAATTATATACTGAAGTTTTGAGGAAGAGGCTGGTAAAAGAAGTAGAAGAAAAGGGTATCCTACTAGAAGGCTAAGCGGGTTTCAGAAAAGTAGGTCAACAATAGATAATATATTTATACTGGATCACCTGGTGCAGAAGGCAAAGGAAAATAAAGAAAGCTTATATACAATCTTTGTAGACTTGAAAGCAGCGTTCGACAAGGTAGATAGAACTTTGTTATGGGAAACCTTGGAAAGGGTAGGAGTCAGCAGTTATCTGATAGAGGATTAAAGGGTTATACGAAGAGACAAAGGTGAGAATAAGATCAAATGACGTTTTAACAGAGGAATTTTGGACGGATTTAGGATTGAGACAAGGATGTTTATTAAGTCCCATCCTACTCTGTATATATATTAGTGAATTGGAAAAAGAACTGGAAGATAGTAATATAGGAGGGGTAAAAATTAGGAATAGGAGGATATGGTCATTAGCCTACGCAGATGATATTGTGTTATTGGCAAAAAACAGGGAAGCGATTTTACACATGATGGATATACTGAGAAAATTTTTGAAAAGAAGAAAACTGATACTGATTATATTACGAAAAAGAAAAAGAAGAAGTTTGAAGAAAATAAAGGATGGCGTATTGAGGAAGATCTGGCGGACAGAGGTAGCTGGATGGCGGTATAACATGCTATAAAAGGAGAAACTTTGGACCTAATAAGGATGAAAGAGTAAGAAGATATGTGGAAGATTTGTACAAAAGAAAGATCAAGGATTAAGTATTGTTCATGCAAGGTTTAAGGAAGAGACGAATATCACCTGGACGGAGGCCACGCAGGAGTCGCAAGTCCGTGAGAATGAATGAGATGAATGGATGAAAGGGCAAGGGGGTTTAAGTTGTTTCTAAAGGGAATAAAGGGGTTGCAAAGAACAAAGAGTAAGATATGTTTTCATGTACGAAGTAGAATGTGTGGATAGATAGTTGGAGTATGTAGACGTGCTGTAATGAAGCGTCAGAGAGTATGGAAGAGTATGGAAGAATGTGAGGATAAGGAAATAAAATGTAAACCAAGTCCATTTCTGGGCCTTATGGCTGAAATCAAATAAATATATATACCTACAAAACATTGATGAAAATTATGTCATAATATTTTTACTGTCATTTTAATACAATTAAAAAATAAAAAACAATGTCCTAAAGAAATATATCAAAATTTTTCCAAAGTGCAGGTATGAACGCACAATAATGACACTCGTTTCAAATATCTAAATGACTGCTAAAATTTCGTTCAAAAAGCTTCAATTTAAAAAAAAAAACATTTATTTCGAACGAAAATTGACGGAGATAAGATGAAAAAATCAAGTGGTACGAAATTGCATTTACTAAGGCCACTAAACGGTCTAGGAATCTAAAAAATAAGAGGAGCACAAGTTTGACTACACTTTATAAGTGTTTACTTGGCTGGGTTCTATGTCTGGCGGTGATTATCCTGGTATCAATCGTTGTAACAATTAAAATTATTTTTCTGATATCAGAAAGTTTAAAAACTATATATATTCTAAATATTTTAATTGATACAGTTGTTCACACCAGAATTTTATAATTTTCCAGCAAGGTCCACTTTTGCGAGGCACAAAAAAGAAAATTAAATTTTGCATGTAAATACTGCTCATATAAAATAAACCAGATTTATGAGTAAAAGGGGAAAGGTTTTTCCAGACACCTGTGGGCGTGGCCGTCTGGGTGCGTTATCAGTGCTGGGGGAAGATTTTTACCGCGGGGGTTCGGTCGGCGGGCGCGTGATGCCGCGAGGGAGCCCGGGGACTGAGGGGGAGGTGGGAGGTAGGTGGTGGGTGGTGGGTGGTATTGTTAATAATAAGTTATTAACAAATATATCAACAAAATTTTTTTTTCGAATATATGACACGAGACGAGTAGATGGAGAGGAAGTGGGAGGTGGGAGGTAGGTGGTGGGTGATGAGTGGTATTGTTAATAACAATTATTAACAAATTTTACAACAAAATTTTTTTTCGCATATTCGATACTGGGCGCGTAGATGCGAGTCGAGGTAGGATGTGAGAGGAGGGAGGTGGGGTAGTGGGAGGTGGATGGTGGGTGGCGGGTGATGGGTGGTTTCCCCGCACGCGGTGCCCCTTCCTGCGCTCCCCGCGCTACCAATCTGTGGCGTCTAGTCAAGCTTGCACCGCCCACGTGGTCGCCGCATCATGCAAGCGTCGCCAAGCTAGGGCCTGTACAGCGCACGCGCTCTCTCTCCCTGGCGCTCCCCGCGCCACCAAGCTATGGCAGCCGCCTAGCCAGGGCCTGCACCGTGCAAGCGGTCCCCTCCCCTGCGCTCCCCGCGCTACCGAGCTACGGCCGCCTAGCCAAATCTTGCTCCGCGCACCCGCCACCCCCTCCTCCCCACGCTCCCCCGTGCTCACCGCGCCGCGCGCCCGACTCTCCCTCCTCCCCGCGCTTGCCGCGCCGCGCACGCGGTCCCCTTCCTGCGCTTCCCGCGGCACCAAGCTAGGGCCCCGCACGTGGTCCCTCTCCTCCCCCTCCCGCCTACAATCAAGAGAGCACGAGGGGGGTCGTACTGGCAATGACCCGTGTGCTACAGGTGCACCCGACGAAAATAGGGTCTCATCTTTTTTTTTCCTCCCGGTATTGCTCAATGTTGCAGTTTTTAAATTATAAAACAGACTTTGACAAGCGCTAGAAATTTTTTACTTTTTAATTCAAATGTTAACGTCTTTTTCAAGATTTCAGGTAAAACGTTAGAGCATATGCAGGTTGAATATAAAGAAAAACTATTTTGTCCCGGTAATAGTACCGAGCTAGCTTGTACCGCTGCAGGTTGCAGTGCAGGTGAAAATTTCATCTAGGTGTACAGCTGTCGAAAAGCAAAGATTTTGCCTTATCCCAAAAACAACGGAAAAATTAGTCGGTGGTGGTGGTAGCGAATGTGTTTCAAAAAAAGGTATAGCTCGGGGAAGGAAGTCATTCTCAAAAAATCTTGCAGAGTGTTTAGTTCTCCTTGCTCCGTGAGATTTAATTAGTGAAAATTTTACCGTTTTTTAATCGCTTCATTAGTTCGTCGAGTTGCCATTAAAAAAAATATTCTTGCAATTCCGCGTGACAGTGATCGTGTGCTTTTCCTACTGTGTCAGTGTCTAGTTCCAGTTTTTTCACCGAAAAAAAGAATAAAAAGAATAGCAATGGATGCCCAGCAAAAAAAATTATTCATCGCCGTTCTGCGCTCTTGCGCCGTATATTTGCGCGACGAGAGCCGGTGGGCGGCGATTCGTTACAACGATCAATTTTTAAGAAGAATGGGAAGCATGACCGACGAAGAGCTTGTCATCAAGCTCACATCGATGGTGGAGCAAAGTAGTTGCACGGATTTTGACATCGGGTTGCAGCTCTTGAGAGCTGGTGTTTTGATCGCGTGATATCGTCGCAGCGAGAGGCGATGCGGAAGAGCCAACGGTAAATTCATTGATGGAGGCGTTTTAAACCAATCTGTAAGTATTTTAATTTTTTTCTTTTCTATTAAATTTTAATTTTTCTTTTCTAATTTTTTTCTGATATTAAATTTTAATTTTTTCTTATATTAAATTTTATATATATTTTTCTTTATTATACAATTTTAATTTTTTACTTTTCTTTTTAAATTTTTTTCTATATTATAAAATTTTAATTTTTCCTTTTGTATTAAGTTCTAAATTTTTACATTTCTTTTAAATTTTTTTGCAATATTTGTTAATAATTGTTATTAACAATACCACCCACCACCCACCACCTACCTCCAACCTCCCACCTCCTCCCCATCTACTCGTCTCGCGTCGAATATTCGAAAAAAAAAAAATTTGTTGATATATTTGTTAATAACTTATTATTAACAATACCACCCAACACCCACCACCTACCTCCCATCTCCCACCTCCCACCTCCTGCCTTCCCTTCAGTCCCCGGGCCCCCTCGCGCCGCCACGCGCCCGCCGACCGAACCCCCGCGGTAAAAATCTTCCCCCAGCACTGATAACGCACCCAGATGGCCACGCCCACAGGTGTCTGGAAAAACTTTCCCCCTTCTACTTTTACGTTTATAAGCATGCAGTTTTACTGCACAATAGCTTGCGAATCCTAATGCATGCTTGCCGTTGAATCTTCGAGATCCTGACAGAATGATGGAACGAGCTAGCCTATTTGTCGACGGCAACGCCGCAGAAAAACAGCTCCTTCACCCGGCTATTTGTTAATTAGGCGCCCTATCTTTCTGAAGGTGATAAGATCTCTTAATATTTTATAAAACGTATACGTGGAATTTAGATTTGAATAAGTAAAACGCTAATTAGGGTCTGTGCGTTAATTAAACCTGTACTCCTGCATCTACTTTAGATAAATTTTTTTCAGAAAAAAAACATTATTTCGCACTTCCATTAAAGTCTTTTTGTAACATTAAAAAAATGAAATTTTATTGCTTAACGCTGCAATGAGCACTGTGAGTTTAAATTTGCTTCATTGTTATTATTAAAAGTTCAATAAAAGTATAAGGTTCACTTCACTGAAAAAAGTCAGATGATTATCGTATGAGATTTGGCAGTGACGTTAGTGTGATAATCATATAAGATTCACGTAATCCATTTATGATTATCGTATGACAATCAAGTGATTATCACGTGATAGTTTACAAGAGAATTTTTTTCTTACTATACTGGTTGAAAATTCGTCGTTCCTCCCTGCGTAACCAAACCGAAACATAAAAATTTCACCACTTCTGAACGATACCTAGGCGGTCGGGAAAAACACATGCACATCTTTCAGCAGTCGCTTAGTCCAATTTATACATTAAGTCTTATTTTATCGCGTGTAATTAATTAAATTTGCGTACTCCTGATTGCAATGGATTCCAATAACTTTTCATCTGAGGAAAGTACGGATTGAAAATGAAATGATATGTAATTTCAATCAAGAAGCTAACTTAGAGAAAAAATTCATTACCTAAAATGTCTCATGATAACCTGGTAGAAAATATATCAGCCAACATGGCCTATTCATCAATGGTTAATAAATGTCTTTGAGCATCGACTGGCCATTTTAAAATTCAAGGTTACGATATAGCAACACAATTACTCACGTATTTTTTAAACCAATGTATTGCATGCATATTACACATGCACAGATTTGTATACGATGCGTCTTACATGGAGAGAATTCTAGACTAGCTGCCGTCTAAACATGTCCGCCGCCGTACGAAATCGTCTACGGCAGCTGCACTACGGGTTAGAAGCTCTACCGTACTTAATTCCGGTATGCGTGGTACGACAATAGCGCCATCTTCAGCCTTCAGTAGCAGTTCTGTAAATTTTTGTACATTTTAGTACGGCAACCGCCCGAAATTGGATGAGCATCTGTCCTACCGTTGTAGGATAGGTGCTACACTAGCGCTGTTACGGCAGCTAGCTTAGAATTCTCTCCGTGTACAACTGATTCTCAAAATTTAGTAAAAATACTAGATTTAATTGTTTATTTACGAGAAACATTATAAATCGTTTTTGAACTATTCTAAGTTTTTATTAATAATGTAACATAAGAACACAGCTTAAATAGTTTGTTTAATCAGCTTTTAGTGATCTAATGTCTTTTTTAAAGTTTGAATTTTTCAATATTCAATGGCCATCGGCAATTTGAAAAGCGTAACGAATTAATTAGGTTCGTTGGGCATTGACTCGTGGAACGATTGCCCAAACTTTGTATAATTGGCCCACCAATATCGAATGACTGCTGAACATTTTTATCAGGGTAGATACAATTTAATGAATTATGCATTCATGAAATGGGAGGAAGAAAATAAAACATCTGCTATTGACGAAGATGTATTAATTTACTATTTTAAGGACTCACATGAGAAAGTTATTGTAACTACTTTATGGAGTATTTGCTCCATACTCAAGAAAATGCTCCTTACCAAACATAATATTGATGTAGCTTGTTACCTAATTTCAAATGTATTTTCAAAAACAATTCCGAGAATTACAACCAAAAAATCACTTACTTTAAATTGAGATGAAATCACTGAATTTATAAATAATGCTCTTGATCATATCTATTTAGATACAAAGGCATTATAAATAATTTTTACTCTATGTTCTATTGAACATTTTTCTTCAGTTTATATGTATACATTTTTCAAGTCATACTCATTTTTGGCATTTATGGTGCTTTGAGATGTGCTGAATTTATAAATGTCAAATGCTCTGACGTTGAAGATATCAAATGTAAGTATATAGTGCATATAAAAAATACAAAACATTATATTGATAGGTCATTTAACATAGAACTATTATTCTACTCAAAAGACATTTCATTGAAACGTAAAGACTAGATAGATAGATTTTTCGTACAGTACGCCAATGGAAAGTGTACTAGACAATACGTTGGCAAAAATAATATTGGTTTAACGCTCCCAATAATAGCTAGTTACTGTTTTAGGAAGACCTCTGATCAGCACACTGATATCAAATTCAGGTGTCTATATATCTATGGTTAAGCAATTGGGAGGCTAGCATTTAGATACTGTGGCAACTGGCTCCATGAGAAGTAAAAACTTATCAATACATTACTCATGAAAACAAGTCGCTATCAAATATTCTCGAGGCTCTGCCATCAACAAATAATCAGAATTCATCAGAGATTATTTCATGCAGATGTTAATATTCACCCAAAAGATAAATAAAATAAAATAATTTGAAAGCTACAACTAAGATATAAAGATTTTTGTGATGAGACTATAAACAAACCACCCCATGTATTAAAATTTTAAAACTGCAAATGGAAATCAATGGCCACTGAGTGATGCAGATTAAAATCTTTCTGGTCAACTGTTCGCTAGCCAGTCACCGATTGAACTATCTTTTTGTAAAGCAAGAATGGAAAATCTTGTCAGTAAACAATCATCAAAGAAAATCAAACTTGCAAAAAATAGCAATATCGAAAATGTGCCATCGATACAAAATCTGTAAGCATATCGTCCACTGAAAATTGTTTACTTTGAAAATTGCAGTATAAATGGCAATATTATTAATAACTATTCTACTGTAGTAAACAAATGAATTCTGCACACAATTTTCCTGAATAACAAGATAATAAAACAATTATTTTTATTTATTGATTCAAAATAAATCTTGAAAATTTAATATATATTTTATTTCGGATGTTTCAGTTGAAATTGAATAAATATATTTAATGTAAAAAGGTCCTAGGATTGTTAGTATTGTTGCTATTATAAACAAAAAAAAATGTAAAAATAAAATAAAGTTTACCTGCGTTGTTTATATTAAAATTAAATAATAAATTATTGTAACTTGGAAATGTGCTTTAAATAAAAAAATGAAGTAGAAACTTTTTTTGCTCGTGGATTTTTATCATCCGCCTAACTACCGACAAATGGTAGCGCTGTATAAAAAAAGTACCCGTCACTCTCCAAGCAGACAAATACTAAGTACGAGCTCTTTTTCAGCTCGGAATAATTAATACACCACGAATTTTCGGCCGCATAGTAAGAAAAATAATATACAACATTCGGGACGAACGTTAATCGAGGCGAAGCTCTCCGCCGAGAGGCATGATTCTCATTTGTCCCTCGTAAAGTAATGTACTATTTTTTAATTTTTTACTTGATAAACTAAAAAATCACTTGATAACTCTGCAATCTTTAGGTCTGCAATATTTTTCAAACGCAAATCACAACGAAAAAAATTAATACTAAAAATGATTCAAAATTGCTTAATTCGAATATTTGGCGTCGATATTACATATTACCATCCGGATGATAACATAATATCGTTGGTATGACGATTCTACTAGAAAAAATAAAAAGAAAATGTTCTATGACATTTTTTCTTACGATCCGTTTATTTTGCATTAAAAATGTTCTGAAACTTTTTTCTTGTTTTTCCCGTAGAATCGAATGACGATATTTGTTTATGGAGAAAATATTATTTTTGTTAATTTGTTTAAATAATTTTGCAATCAACTATCAGATCGTCAAACAACAAACACGGGTTTTTCATTTCTTGGTAAAGCAATCGATGGCGTGGTTAGTTTGGATCTAAGTATACTGTGCTAGCCATGGGTCTTTGAATTAAACCAGAAATTAGAGAGAGATTGCTGGTGAGGTACAGCGATCAACCTGTGCCCGCCCGATCCAACCGCGCGCTAGCGCCACGTCACGGACGTGTATAGGAACCATACACATAATTCCATCCCTCACTCGCTTCTTTTCGCGATGGAATATGATGAAGGCGGAATATGCGTATGCATACACTGTGAAAAAAATCTATTTGGAACAGAGGAAATTCTGTTGATTCAACAGACTCAGCGCCATGAACGGTGAACAGTGGCATATACTGTTGTTTTAAAGGCGCGACCATTGCTTTAAAAGCGCGCCTGTCAATTCAATATTCATTCTATTGAAACACAAGATTGTTGTCAAAATAAAAGTATAATTCTTGGAAACACAAAAATTTGAGTAAGTTAATTTGAAAGTTATTTTATTGTTGAATGAATTATTTAATACATCAAATTGCAGGAAATAACTTTTAAATCAATACAATTTCTGAGTTAGATAGATGAGCTCGGCCATGATCGTTGTTGCTCTGTCGGTAATGTACCGTAACCACGTGGACCTCTAGTTTCGCTGTAGCGTAGTGTACCTAATTTTTGCTTGGAGTATGCGACTATGCAGGTGGCTCTTTATAACCGCTTTTCGACGCACGCCGATGAAACTACCTAGCCGGTATTCCTAATACATTTTACAATGGTTTTAGAATGTGAGACGACTGATGCTTTACTAGACATGAGATTTCTAGATATTGATCAAATATAAATATTTTTTCCCACATGCATTCTTTACCATTCATTACCATATTTTGCATAAAGATGTCAAACTGCTAGTTAGTTAATAGTATATTACGTACCTAGCCCTGTATATTAAGACATTGTCTCGAGGCGAAGCCGAGGTAGACAAACATGTGATCTGAGGACTTCTTATTATACAGGGCTAGGTGCGTATACTGTTTTTCTGCTCTACGATCCCCAAAAGTTACAACTTCCTCTCGCGCAGAGGCCGGGAAGTTGCACTTTCGGGGCCGAAGGGCAGAAAATATTATTTTAAGCTTAAAATTTTATGCATATCGCATATCCACTGTATGTGAGTTTGAGTTGCAATATTATCTTATTTCCTATACTAGATTCTTACTGCTTTAATTATTTTTTTAAGAGAGAATAATTCGTCCATAAAGCGCTAGATGGCGACTGCTTTTCTGTCCCCGCAAGTGATCAGCATTATGCTGGTTAGTATATAAGAAGAAAAAAATCCAAACCTACATGCGTAACTATGCGTGCGATTATATGTATATATCTCCCTATATTATATAGTTATAAGGTCAAAACTTAATATTAACCCCATCCTCCCCCTCCTCCCCCCCCCCATTTATTTATGTTATATTTATCATTTTAATGATTTCTTTTCATATATTTAAAAATATTTTTGCTCCTCTTCAACTATCCTCCCCTCTTCAATCCAATCCCCTCTTCAATGATATTCCTCAACCCATCCTCAGTAACCTCCTCATTACTGAACCCCTCCTCAGCCCCTCTTCTATTTGTATGAAATTGTAATTTTAGTTCCAAAAAATGTGGATAAAAAATTTACAATATATTTCTTAATTAACGACACAGTCTACGGTATATTGACTCATTGATATAGCAAAAAAAGAATAATGAAAATAAAATCAATTATATCGCTAAAGCAAATGGCTAAATGAAGTTTTATATAGTATATACAGGTAAAGAAAAGATAAAAAATTATTTTCTAGAAATCGACTCAAAAATAAATAAATTCAATGATATCGGTAAAGTAAAAGAGTAGATTAATGGGAAAAAAGTGAAAATCGAAAAATAACTCAAAAAGTAAACAGATTTAATTGTATCGCTAAAGCAAAAGTGTAGAAACAAAGGGGGAAAAAATAAAAAATAGGAGGTTCGAATAACATAATAATAAAAATTGTAAAGAAATTTTAAATGCTGTAGAAAAATGTTTAATTGATTTATCTGATTATAATGAAATATTTGGAGCAAAAGAAGTTCTTGCATCAAGAGATTTTCGACATATTTTACTAATTGATCCGTCTGCGAATCGAGTTACTGAGAGTTATTAGGAATTATAAAAAATAGGTATACTGTGACAAAATTTTAAATGTATGTCATTAAAGCAAAATAAAAAAATTTCGGAAAATGATATCGAATTTAAATTTTGACTTTTAAATGTAGGCAATGGCAATTTTTTAACAAAATATGATCGATAAAGTAAAGTAACATAAATCCCAAAAAAAATTATATTAAACGAAAATATTGTAGATGAAATTTTTTGGATACTTAAAGATATGAAAAATCGACGTTTTTATGAAAGTGTAATTTTAGCTTCAAAATCGTTGTCTCGCACCCGGGATCGCACACGCGCACACGCGTCCGTCGTCTCCGATGGATCGAGAGAATCTCGCCAGCTTCTAATATGGCCGCCGCTCCCGCGCGCCACGGCCTAGCCTCACCTCGTTTCCTCGCTGGTGACAGCTCGCGACGACGCGCAGGTAAACGACAGTACCTCGCGTCATAATATATATATATATATATACTAGGGGGGTACCCCCCTACTCGCTTCGGTCGTCCACCCCCCATTTTGCAATACAGACGAATTCTAGAAAATAATTGTTGCATTTTTCTCTTTTTTTTTACCTATATACGATATGAAACTTTATTTATCCAATTACTTTAGCGATACAATTGAATATATTTATTTTTTCAGTCAAATTCCAGAAAATAATTTCATAATTCCCATTAACTCTCATTAACTTGATTCCCAAATGTAACAATTAGTAACATATGTTAAAAATCTCTTAATTTAAGAACGTCTTTTGCTCCAAATATTCGCTATATCAAATAAATCAATTAAACATTTTTCTACAGCATTAGAAATTTCCTTATCATTTCTATTATTTTATTCAAACCTCCTATTTTTTATTTTTCCCCTCTTTGTTTAGACACCTTTGCTTTAGCGATACAATTAAATCTGTTTACTTTTTGAGTCATTTTTCAATTTTCACTTTTTTCCCATTAATCTACTCTTTTACTTTACCGATATCATTGAATTTATTTATTTTTAGTTGATTTTTAGAAAATAATTTTTCACCTTTTATTTACATGTATATACGATACAAAACTTCATTTACCCATTTGCTTTAGCGATATAATTGATTTTATTTTCATTATTATCTTTTTTTGCTATGTTAATGATTCAATATACCGTAGACTGTATCGCAGTACGATTAAGAAATTTATTGTAAATTGTTTATCCACATTTTTTGAAGCTAAAATTACAATTTCATACAAATTGAGGAGGGGTTGAGGAGAGGTTCAATAATGAAGATGTTACTGAGGAGGGGTTGAGGAATATCAGTGAGGAGGGAGGAGGAGGGGGGGATAGTTGAAGAGGAGCAAAAATATTTTTTAAATATATGAAAAGACATCATTAAAATGATAAATATAACATAAATTAATGAAAAAAATAAGGAGAGGAAAATAAAAAGAGGAGGGGAAATGAGGCGGGAGGAGGGGGGCGGCGGTGGGAGGAGGATGGGGATAATCTTAGGTTTTGACCTTATAACTATATAATATAGGGAGATATATATATATAAAACTGCGGTGCGTAATGTAAATTTGTAAGCGTCCTTGTGAAAGTGTGTGATACCGACATATACCAATGTAAAAAAACATTGAACGTATGTTGCTTAAATGTGCGTAGTTTAATAGAAGCCTTTATTAATTTCAATATTTTCCAGCAAATAGGTTGCTGTCGGATACAGCGGCAGAAATAAAAGGCATTATAGTTCCGAGAATAAAGAAAAGTTTCAAAATCTTTTTATCAAGATTCGGAAATTTGGTTGAATTACCATTACAAGGCACTGAATCAACGGTATAAGCTATTGAATCAACGGCATAAGATTTTAATTCACAGAACGTGGCTGTTCAATTCAAAATCAAAATCTGTCACATTGACAGAATATTTTGTTACTCGCATTTATGGGCACGAATCTTTTGATTTAACTAACTTTTTTTCAGTGTTGTCGGGGATAAAGAGATGAACTAATGTACGGGACTCGTGCTGTCTTTTTTCTGTCGATATTAATTAATATTTATTGGACAATGACTTTTCATTATTTCTTACAGTAAATTACTTTCAATAGAAAGTAATTAATTAATAATGGATAATCACAATCATCTTAATTAGAAATCATTTATTAAAAAATAGTAATCATTTGATTTCTAATTAAAATAAAACTCATGATGTGCAATTATAAATATTTAATGGTTATACCCTCACATATAAATGTAAATATTGAATAAACAGTAATTATTGTAGGGTATGTATATGAACATATGCGACTTCTTGGTACACGATACTCAGTATTATGTTAATTAAGAGGACAACATACTGGAGGTCTAACTTATTGGATTGGGTTCAAATCCCGTCTAGAGTTTTTTTAGTAAACCTTTTTTAATTAATGAATTAGTATTATTTATTTAACACGTAAATATTAAAAAATTAATAATTTCTCAAGTTAATAATAGTCTTCCCACCCAGTTTTACTTTTAATTTTAATAATAATAATTTAACTTTATTCAAAATATTCTACGTTTACTGTAATAACTAATAAAATTTAATTAATTTAATTATGATTTTATTTACAACGAATGATTATTATCTGTAAATATAAAATAAGACTTGTCGTTGAAAAAATTGTTTACATATAAAGTTATGAAATATATTTAATAGTATTTAATTATTTAATTATTATGTTCGGGAAATTTGGATTGAGTAGGGGAATTGAGTAGGGTGGAGTTTGCCGAAAATCTCGCGAAAAGATCGCAGGCTGAAGTAGCTCTGATGAGACAAACATTCTTTCGGAGACCTGGCCAATTCATTAGCGTCTTTAGCACGCTTATCGTCCAATCCTCCTCGGGTTGCTGGAGCCAAGTTGGACCGCAAAACCAATTGTGATTGGAAACAAATTCAGTAGGCAGCTGCCCGTGAGACAAAGCGTCCGCGGGGTTTTGATCGGTTCGAATATACCTCCATTCGGCGGAGACTTTGAACGACTGTATTTCTAAAATGCGATTAGACTCAAAAGGCTTGAGTTCTTGGGGCGATTTTTTAAGCCAATGAGGGACGACCGTCGAGTTTGTCCAGAATACAATACGCTGAATTCAAGAAGAGAACACCAGCGCAACTTGTTTATACAACCTGGCCAAGAGCCGAGCTCCACACAACTTAAGTCGAGTAATAGTCGTGTCCTTAAGCGGCGCAACGCAAGATTTAGGGCATAAAAGTTGCGCGGACTTGCATCCATTTGGATCATTACAGTAAATAAATACATGCTCCATAACCCGATTTGCTCCCGTCACAAAAACTGTAAAGTTCCACCTTACTGGGCAACCCGATCAAAGCGCAACGCGGCATGCTAATTTCACGCATTATGCTAAGTTGACTCGCGAACTTAACTCAACGTTGATGTAAGTCTTGCTGTAGTGATTCGTCCCAATCTATTCCGTGCTTCCAACAGTCTTTCAAAATAATTTTCGCGGCGAGAACTACCGGCCCGGGTAACCCCAAAGGATCAAAAATATGCATACTGTGAGACAATATTGCGCGTTTGGTCGCTCCTTTCGCGTCATCGATCGAATTGGCGGTAAAAAGGTATGCGTCGTGCTTTGATTGCAAAACGATCCCTAGCGTTTTCGAAACTGGTTCCCGCTTGCGAGGGGAAAGCCGAAGCTAGTCCAAAAGTAACGATGTTCAATTCGAAGACATAAACGGCGTCCCCATTGCGCCAAAAAATTCGATGAAATCTACGATCCTTTTCATGTTTTCGTAATTGCCTGTTCATTTCAGATGTGTATGAAATCACAAGAGATAAATGAAGAGCGGATCCTGTATGGTTTAACCAATTAAAATAGGGTTGTTTAAAGGAAGTCTATTGCTGGCCGGGCTGAGGCATCAAATACTACGCGCAATATCGTGATATTGCTGATTCTTTAAGTATCGTTTGATGCGGCAAATAATACCCACTCTCGGACTCATTCTCGACGATAAACAGATGTCCAGATTCTACATACTCCTGCATGACGTTAGAATATTATCTTTCTAACGAAGGATTTGCTCGAAATTTCCGGAGCGTGCGAACAAGAAGCTCCTAACTCCGGCTCGCCCGTCTTAAATGGTAAACGTACAATGTACCGACCGCTTGAAATGGAAGTAGCATTCCTTACGTAATGCAATTCGCACGCTTCTTCGTCGGCAGACGCACTCGAGACAGTACCTAAATCTTCTATGGTCCCAAAACGTTCTAATTGTGTGGGTATGTCTGTCAAATTGTGCGCTGCTGTCAAGAAGTTGATCTGTCCGACGGATAACAGCGACAGGGTAGCACCAGCACCAATTAATATCTACCGGTCGCGGCACGTGGAATAGCGGATCAGCAAGCTTAATGTTCGCGGGTATTCTAATCACTTTGCGCGGAAAGATTTCGTCCGGGATTAAATTCGGTGATTTTCGGAACAACTAAATACAGTACGAGTCTCATTAATCGTGCCTACTTGTATCGAACACAGAGATACTGGAATATGCAAGCGTCGTATAAGATCTTCCGTCGCGCAGGTGTTCAGCGCGACTGCCCATTAGCGCGGTCCCTAATTTGCATTCCATCGCGAGAGCGTAACAGCGTCGATCGGTATGACGAGGCCGCGGACTTATTTTCTTTCTTTGCTTCGCCGTGCAGAAGAGTATTGCGATACTTGTCACATTTCCGGCAGTGAGACGAGTTACATTAGCCCTTATGTTCGCTCAAACAATTGCGACACAAAGACTTGGATCTGACCTTGTTCCACCGCTGTTGTAAACTAAGCTTTGCGAACTCCGCCTGCTATTCGTTAGCACGTTTGCCCCCTCTTTCGACGTGTGGACGAGCCGTTTCCTTCCTTAAAGTACTGAGCTGACTAGCCTGTCCTTGCACAAAATCATAAAATTGCTGGAAGGAGGGCATCAAATTGGATTTGAGAATGCACTCCCATTTGCGCCTGATTTCGTTCGGCAGAGCCTTTTCGTAAACGCGACCATCATACCTTCGCCCGGCACGACTCCTAAGGATTCCAACATTATCTTGAGCTGACGGGCATCGTCCACCAGCATGGAAACAGATTCCGGCGCCGCGGAGGCTAGTATGCTCAGTTCGCAGCAGCCGTTGGCGAAAAAGGCAGAATAATGCTTCAAAATACGAAGCCGCTACTTTTCATACAACTTCACTAAAAGCTCGCACCCCGCCTTCTATCCTTCCTGGCTCGCATTGAAAAGAGCTAATTTATTCGCGGCGTTCCCGGTCAAAGAATTCCGTAAATAAATGAATATAGTTAAATCATCGATATCGGTACGTGAATCTATCATTGATTTAAATGATAATATTATACTTATAAAAATTGATTTAAATTTTTATAAGAAATCCAATTATCTAAACTGCCGTCGAATTTCGGCAATTCGGTGACCGGTAACTTCGCAAACTTCTGTCGTTCAAGCCACGTCGAATTTGAAAAGCCAGCTATCGCGCGCGAGTGGTCGCCACTTTCGCACGATGATCCCGAGGGTGCCGCATCGGCGATTCTAGATACTAACTCATAAAAAGTGTTTCGAATATCCTCGATGGCAGCCGTATTCTCTACGCCGTTCTCAAGTTCGATGTGAAGATCTTCATATTGTTGAAATAAGTCAGTCAAACGGTTAATCCTCAATTTTATGTTAGTCGCGCTAAATTCCCCGCGATTTACAGCCGAACGTAAACTCGTTTTCTGTCTCTTACAAGCGGCGCGCTTTCTGACGATCGAGAGATAGATAGATAGATAGATAGCCTTTTATTCGCCTTTAAGGAAAAAAAATATATATATATAAATAAATACATATAAACATTACAAAGATGTATACAAAAAATATATCATCTCAACTTAGAGATAGAGAACAATAATTTAAAAATAGATAGTCGGTGAATTCGAAGTCCTAAATTGTTAATTAAATACAAACTTAGGGACTAAAGGTAGTTATCATAGATAAGAAATTTATCACAGTCAATGAAATGAATAAGTAATTTAATTAATTCTAGTTCACCGAGAGAGTGGGGGAGCGAGAGAGGGAGGCGGGAGTGAGAGAGAGAGAGAGTTTTATTCACCTTCTGTATATGCAAAAATAGAATATAACATAAAATATGAAATACATAATAGTCACAGTATAAAATTACATTAAAATACAATAAAATTATAATAAAACTTTATCACAGTCATCTTCAATCACATCGCGCTCTCACAGCATTTGTAAATAACTTAGTACATCATAGTATAACGAAATAAATAATGTTAAAATACAGAAAATAAATACTTATAAAACAAAGTAGAATACAACTATGGCTAACTAGGAAAATCGGCTATGTGAAGCATTTAATACAAGAGAGCATGGAGGCTAGGGGTCCAATGTACCTATATATTGGCACACCGCTCTCTTAAAAGCTGAATAAGAAGGCAGATGGCAAATAGAGAACGGAAGAAAGTTCCACAGGCAAGCACCTTGTACTTGGAAGGCCCTGGCACCAGTTTGGGTACTCGCTCTTGGTATGTGTGATCATCCCTCCTAACTTCGCAAATATATCTCACACAAGCATTACTTTAAATACGGTTAAAGAAAAGACGGTTGATAAATTAACAAAGCAAAGTAGGAAAGCAAATTAAGTATGAGGCGGATGATGCACTTATCATTTTGCTCGAGCTGCTCGGGTAGGCCTCTGCATGCAGCCGCTGAGAGGGAAATGTCCGGGTCGCTTTGATGAGATGAGAGATCCAATGCTTTATCCTTTAGCTTCGTGAATCAAGACCTTACAGGTGGTACGATATCTTTTGTCGAAAACCTTCCTTAGATGGTTGGCTTGGAAGTTTGGGAACGAGGTCTCGAATAAAAGGTCTTGAACTTTGGCGAGCGGGAAGTCCTTTATTAGCCATAAGGGAAAAAGCCGTACTGGCATAAAAAAACATCCGTTTGGTGTTACACTATGCACCAAAGCGCGTCCGCGGTTGCTAATCCGGGTGGTCCCGTTGGATCTGATGCCGATCGGTGGGCGACGCGGAGACGGCCGATCCTCAGCGTGTGTATGTATAAGCGTTTGGTTTCGCTGATATAAGAAAGATAAGCGCTATGAAAACGGTGAGTGAAGACGGAAAACGTGGAGACAAAAATCGAGTCGAAGTGTCGACAAATGTGTGTATACGAGCGGGTGTGTGGATGCCTCGAATTTCGTCTCCGCCCCTAATGCGCTTATTGCTCGTGCGCAAATTATCGAATGCTAAAACAAGTCGCATATGTTCATCTGCGTGAGTGTTGTTTAAATATGAGTAATTATTGTTTAATAACAGACGAGAGAAACTGAAAGGGAGAATTGGTTTAGTTGGCTTTGCACAAAGACGGTAGCGGTAACCCCGAGGATGTGGATCTCGCTCGCGTCTACGTATTGTTTAATAACAGGGTTGTTGTATACTCAAATAATTATCTGTAATATTCCTTACATTGTTCTACCGACCTTTCCTTTTTTTATTTTTTTATTTTTAAAATAAAGTAAAAAATATTTTAACCCCTTCGTTGGCATTGACGCGTTTACGCGTCAAATTTTTTCGTGCCAATGCTGGCATTGACGCGTTTACGCGTCAACTATTTTTTTTTCTATATAACCCGCTCCAAATTAGAATTCGAGCTACACTCGGGGGTTTTTGGGTACGCTGAATCCGAATCTGTTGTCAAAATCAAGAAATTCAAAATGGCGGCGTCAATATGGCGGACGAAAATGTGAAATTTTGCTCGATTTCAATAAAAATTGGTATTTTGGGATTTATTTTGGGACTTATTTTTTATATCGAATTCGAAAGTAGCGATAAATTTCACGTATGGATATCTTAACACGCTTGGATCGTGGATAACGCCGTCAGCCCCGAGTTTGTTATTTCCTCTACGTTGTTATATTATGCTCACATTCCCCTTCTCTGACCGAGGAAGCAAGCACACGGCATTAGCAATCTCTCTTTAATCTCTGATTAAACGACAAATTTACATACATGTAATAAATTTTAACAAAGTATACGGAACTACGAAAGAAAAAAAGAGAAGGAACTACGAAAAAAAAAAGAGAAGGAACTACGAAAAAAAAATATATATATACGTGGTTTTTAAAAAGTCCCGAACCGGCTGAATATCTTGAAACGTAGGCAGCGCTCAAAAAAATGGTTAATACAAAATTTGCAGGAAATTTTCCTGGCTCTCTGATGGTAATATCTAATATTTAATCGTCATATTAAAGAATAATTTTTTTTAAAGCATTCGATAAAATTATGGATTCATACCAGAGAATTATTAATTGCTTTTATCTCAGTAAACTAAGACAAGGTGGTGTAATATTTAGCTCATAAAGGTGCGAAATGAGTATATCACAACCAGTTACAGCGCGGTAAACATCTACACCAGCCAGTTAAGGCAAGATGGTGTAATATCTAGCCAGTGAAGGCAACGCTAGGTTCTACCCCAGCCAGTTAAGGCAAGATGGTATTATTTCAAGCCAATTAAGGCAAGGTGGTACGAATCCCAGACAGTGAAAGAAAGGCTAGAGTATACCCCAGCAAGTGAAGGTAACGTTGAATCACCTTAGCTGAACATAAAACAAGTTATTTTATTTAATCAAATACTCAAAGTTTCCACCTTCAACTGCCTGGCAATGTGCTATGCGGTAGTAAAATGCTGCTACAGTTTCAAGAATTATGTTGTAACAATCTGGGTTTTCTATGGTGCAGGGATGGGTACATAGTTGAAAATAGAAACGTTAAATCAAAGTTGACTTTCAATGTTGATTCAACATTGATTTTGAACCATTCAGAACGTTGAAAAACGTTGATTTTGCCCGATTTTCAATGTGTTTTTTTAACATTTTATGTTTCCCAATTTAATCGTCGTTGAATTTTAAAAAGGTTTTTATAACCTTCGTCGTAAACGTTCATTTTCAATGTTCATAAAAAGGTTTTCTTAATGTTCGTTGTAAACAAAAGTAAGGAGCGAACTTAGTCATGAATATTAAAATTGATGGAGTATTAATATTTAGTATTAATTTACGAAAGCAATTTAGAAGTAGAGATCACTTTTTCAGTTCAACAAATCAATGTTTGATATTTAATCAAATATTCAGGTTTGTATTCTTTCGCTCGTAGAATTATTACATTTCGCTGATTAAGACTCGGAATTTAGAGTTAAGCAATTTTATAATTCAAGAGTTTTTAAATCCAATTTTTATTAAGGGGGCCAGCCTGGGTTAAATTGAAAAAAATACAGTTTCTAGTATAATAGGTATAACAATTGTAATCATCACTTTTGATTGCTGGAACATTTTATACTTTAACTACTCGCACAATTTAAGCTATTTATTCATTATTAAGATCCAAACAGTGTTCTTTACCTCTAGCATTGTTCCATCAAAAACATTTAAAATTTTTATTTATTTGTCCACTTGCCATAGCTTTTTTCTCAATAAAGTAACTTATATGTCACTGGACCAGGTTTAAAATGCTCTTCATTACCTGCACTTCAGATGTATCGGATCACTATTCTGAAAAAAAAAATTTAGACAAAAAGTGTCTACAATGACTTTTTATGTAATTTTTTCAGAAAAGTGATCCGATACATCTGAAGTGCAGGTAATGAAGAGTATTTTAAACCTGTTCCGGTGACATACAAGTTACTTTAGTGAAAAAAGCTATGGCAAGTGGACAAATAAATAAAAATTTTAAATGTGTTTGATGGATGGATGGATTTTACATGTGTTTGATGTGTTTGAGGGGGGGGGGGGTAATGGTATAATGAGTGTAAAAAAAGCATTTTTTCAAGAATTAAGAAAGTAATGAAGATTTTTTATTAAAGTTTTTTCATGTATTTAAGTAACATATGAACAATAAGCAGTAATTTTCTTGTCACAAAATATTAAAAAATACGCCTATGGTAAAGCGATAACAGATGCTATGTTATAAACATTTTTTCCCGTGCATACAATAACTCTGCAGCAAATCATCTGAAACAAAAAGCATGAAAAATTTTATTAATGTAGAAGTATATCTAGATCGCAACGTCGCCCTTTTATTTAAATATATTTTTTTTAATTTTTGATGGTTGATTGAAGCGAAAAGTACGAAATTAACCCTAAAAATGACGCCATTTGGTACCTATAAAATCGGTCTCGAGCAAAAAAAAAAAAAAAACGTTGCGACCTCGTAAAATGTCTTGTAACTATGATTAATTTCAATCGAATCGGTACAGAAGTTTTTGAGATATCGCCTACACCAATGTCAAAAATGTCGTTTCGAGAAAAACGCGGTTAAAGTTTAAAGCAACAAAAATTGTATAAGAAAATTTATTTTCGATACTTACACTGAATCGTCGATGCCAGCGCCATAGAACAAGGTTCGTGCGGTACTCGCAATGTCCAAGGCTTCCTTCTGCTCCATTCTTTTCATCATTCTAGCCTCTTTTATCTAAAGCGCAGCTTTTTCTACGGCTTTGTCAATCCTCGTTTCATCAGCTGTTTTGACAAATTCATGAGCACTTGGGCCAACGCTGATTTCCATTCCTCGAAGGAAGGCAATTAAGGCAAAATTGCCTTCATTTAAAGTACATGCAGCTGTATTTGCTGCAATTTCAACTAGAGTACAGCTACTGGATAACACTTTTAGAGCGACCTTCCAAATAAGTTGATTCAGACTCTCATTATCGTTTTGGGTAAATCCACCAACACAACGTTGTAAAAGTTTGTCATTACTGTCAAGCTACTGAATGTCTAGGACACAATTGTTTTTACCAACCTTCAAAACCGTTAGAATTTAAGGTTACGCCTCAAAATTTGAACAAAAACGGAGCAGCTACTCCGGTACCTACCTGCCGCTCTCGGCCGGTTCAAAGGGGCGAGCGCGCAGCTTATTAGCTTAATGGCATTTACTTCAAATGACTTGAAATTTTGCGAAAATATTGCTAAGGACCTATACTTTGAAATATAAAATTTCCAGAACACGGATTTTTCAAAGTGCTTATACCATACCCCCCCCCCCTCCCCCTTAAAGCATCATCAAAAGCCTCAAACCATCATCTTGCTGCCTGTTTCAGTCCATAAAGAGCTTTATTTAATTTACACACTTGGTTTTCTTTACATTTAATACCAACTGGAACTTCTTATAAATTTTTTCCTTTAATGTTCCATTTAGAAAAGCATCCATATGATGGATATGTAAATCCATATGATCTTTACATCCATATGATGAATATGTAAATTAGTTTGATTAACGAAAGCTATAATTAATCTAAAACTTGTAATTCTTGCTACAGGGTCAAAATGTTTATTATAATCAATTAAATATTCTTGACTGAAACCACGAGCAATAAGACTTGCTTTATATTTTATTGGATGTTCAAATTCATCGTTTTTAATAGCAAACACCCATTTGCAGTCTACAATATTTTTATTTCTTGGTTTTTCGACTAAGGACCCAGTTTTGTTTATTAAAAGTGAGTTTATCTCATCATTGATTGCCTGTTCCAATTTATTTTTATCTTCTCTATTTGTTAATTCTTGAAAAGAACTAGGAATCTTGCAAATAATTGATTCGGCACATAAAAGATAATTTATTTCCTCATAAGAAACATGGGTATATGTTTGTTCCTATCACTCCTCCTTAAGTTTGTTTATTTATTTTTAATATCACTATCAGTATGTTTATCTGCTTCTATTACCGATTTCTTTAACTTATCTGCTTCAACTGCAGATGTATTAATTTTCTCCAATTTTCTATTTGAACTTTCATCTTCAAGTCTTATTTCTGGTTTTCAAGCCAAAAAATTAATTTCATCAACTATCACATCTCTTACCACAACAAATTTTTCTGAGTCTATATGCGACACTTTATAACCGTTTGGTTCATAACCAATTAATTTACTTTTCCGAGACTTCTCATAAAATTTTTTTTCTTATTTTATTATGTACATAAACTGTACTTCCAAAAACTTTAAGATAATTTAATTTTGGCTTTTTACCATGTCATAATTTGTATGTCGTTTTATTTTATTTCAAAGCTTTAGTTGGAGTTTGATTTATTAAATACGTAGGAGTTTTTCCGATTCCGTCTTCTTCGTCTCCTTGTTCTTTTTCTTTCCCTCTTTCTTCTCATGTCGCGTGGGAACTGATGTCCAGTCTGCAGCTGACTGCGTATCTGCCCGCTGAGACTCTGCCTTATTTTTGGCATCGTCTTCACCTCCCTTCAGCCGTATCAGTTCGCGACGTGGAGGGTTGCCTTTTTTGAGGCTCATTGGTCTTCCGTACATCCGGTGATAGCATCCGCCGTACCTTAAGCTTTTTTCGCCCGATCAATTCTTCAAATTGCCTTTGTAAGACGGGTAACCCGTTTTTTATCGTGTTGTTCACGTTCTTTTGCTTCTTCATTGACTCTATCATTTCCTTGAGGAGTTTTTTGATAGAATCAATGACCTTTGACTCTGCGTCCTTTTCTGTTGTTGCAGCACCCTGTGATGTAGATGGGTGCGCTACCATCTCGTCTGCCGCCGCGCTGCCATAGCTACTAGCGCTCGTAATGCTTGCTGCGCAAGTAGTTCTGGTGCGCATTGACGGAACCATTATAGTTCTGCTCTTCAGGCTACCTACCTCTGCTGCTTGCTCTTCTCTGTTCTGATTACAATCCATCCTGAAAATAATAAGTTTTCGTCCCCTCATGTGGCTGGCCTCCAGGTCCCTTCAACAATGGGCTCGCCAGAGCATCTCCCCGACACATGCCTGTAGGAGACCCCCTGGCTTGGACCATCATAAGAGGATATAGCACACTCTCATGCACTAGCCCACCTCCGCTCCCTCGAGCTTCCCACCCAAACAAGAGGTGTTCCGCTCTCTGGGGAGCTTCCGGCAGACATCCCATGTCAGAGCGCACTCGCCATTGCCGATTGACCCGCGGTGGCTAGCCGCAGAGCCGCGCGTCTTGCCGCCAGCGGGAGCCAAAGATAGTTCGGGTCGCCCAAGCGCGCAATTGAAAGGTAGTCTACCCACCCACGATCTCCTTTTGGCAGCTCACAGATGCCAAGTCCATTAGCCTCCTTCCCTTGGAGTCTGGCAAGGGTTCACCCCATTCGAGAGCTTTGCTGTTAAAATCCCCGGCTACTATCAGCTCACCCTCCACGTCTCTGATCGCGTCCTCGAGAGCATCCAATTTGGATTGGAAGCCCTCGATGGCCTCGTTCGGAGTGAGGGTAGCAGCTTACATAAGTAACGCCACCACACCCGACCCAAACGTAGCCGCGTGACACGTAACCTGAAATCGACGTGGGTTGAAAACCCAGACAGCCGCGGTACCGAGGCGATCCCGGTACCACACTCCTGCATCACCGTCTCGATATTTTTCGCTGACAAGAACAATGTCAGCTTCCTTCTCGAGGCAGATCTGCGTGAGTAGGTCGTGCGCCGTCCTACTCCTGTTCAGGTTCGCCTGCAGGACCATAGCCATTTTGGCGGCCATTTTGAATGTCCCGCAGGCCCCAGAGCCAGCGACATGATTTAACTCCGCCGGGTTGGTCTTCGGGCAGATGAAGCACCTAGGCTCGAACTTGCAGTCGGCTGCCCTGTGCCCCGACCGCCCGCACCGGAAGCAGGCATTGCCCCGATCGGGGCCCTCACAGCTCCGCCCACGGTGCCCATAGCCGAGACACTTAAAGCAGCGCTCAACCTGGGCCCTGAGCCTGAGGCGGCAGTAGACCCATCAAATCGGGACCCTACCCACCTCCAGCAGCCTGCTACCGGCCTCCTCAGCAAGGACCACGAGAGCCAGTCTTTTTCCGACCTTGTTCGCTCCCGTGAGCCGTACGTCTAGAGGGCCGGTGTAGTCCGGCAATGCTCCGAGGACGGCCTCCCTAATCTCATCGTCCGTGGCGCAGCCGTCCACGTCCCTGACCTCCAAGGTCATCTTGGGTGTCAGAGAGCGGACCTCCGCGCCCCGCCCGACGGCCTGCCTCAGAGCATTGGCGAAACCCTCCTTACTCTCCGCCGAAGCCTTTTTCAGTTCGATTAAAACCTCTCCGCTTTGTGTGCGGCGGATGTCCTTAATTCCTAGGCCGTGTTGAGAGGGGTTGACCTGGCGGCGGATCCCTCCCAGAATCTCCGCGTAAGTCCTCCCCTCAGCCGGCTTGAGGATAATCGCCTCCGGTCTGGCCTTTTTGCCTTTTTTCGGAGGCGGACTCTCCGATTCCGTCTTCTTCTTCTTCTTCTTTTTTGCCCTCCTTCTTCTCTTGTCGCGTGGGAACTTTTGTCCATTCTGCAGCTGACTGCATGTCCGCCCGCTGAGACTCTGCCTTATTTGTGGCATCCTCTTAGGTTTTTTTGTTGGCCTCCCTTCAGCCTTACCAGTCGGCGACGTGGAGGGTTGCCTTTTTTGAGGCTCACTGGTCTTCCGTGCATCCGGTGTTAGCATCCGCCATACCATAAGCTTTTTTCGCCCGATCAATTCTTCAAATTGCCCTTATAAGACGGGTAATCCATTTTTTATCGCGTTGTTCACGTTCTTTTGCTTCTTCATTGACTCTATCATTTCCTTGAGGAGTTTTTTAATAGAATCAATGACCTTTGACTCTGCGTCCTTTTCTGTTGTTGCAGCACCCTGTGATGTAGATGGGTGCGCTACCATCTCGTCTGCCGCCGCGCTGCCATAGCTACTAGCGCTCGTAATGCTTGATACGCAAGTAGTTCTGGTGCGCATTGACGGAACCTGTAAGGTTCTGCTCTCCAGGCTACTCACCTCTGCTGCTCGCTCTTCTTTGTTCTGGTTATGTTCCATCCTGAAAAAATAAGTTTCCGTCCCCCCATGTGGCCGGCCTCCAGGACCCCTCAACGACGGGCTCGCCAGAGCATCTCCCCAACACATGCCTGTAGGAGACCCCCTGGCTTGGACCATCATGAGAGGATATAGCACACCCTCACGCGCTAGCCCACCTCCACTCCCTCGAGCTTCCCACCCGAACAAAAGGTGTTCCGCTCTCTGGGGAGCTTCCGGCAGACATCACGCGTCAGAGCGCACTCGCCATTGCCGATTGACCCGCGGTGGCTAGCCGCAGAGCCGCCCGTCTTGCCGCCAGCGGGAGCCAAAAATGGTTCGGGCCGCCCAAGCGCGCAATTGAAAGCTAGTCCCCCCACCCAGGTTCTCCTTTTGGCAGCTCACAGGCTTGCACCGCACGGCTAACACGGTGGACCGCCTTTAGCTCGAGTTCGTTTCGTCCCACTATCCATGTACTTGGTGGGCTTCATG
Source organism: Sycophila sp. Sp_5 (assembly GCA_018906775.1). Classification (NCBI taxonomy): domain Eukaryota; kingdom Metazoa; phylum Arthropoda; class Insecta; order Hymenoptera; family Eurytomidae; genus Sycophila; species Sycophila sp. Sp_5. The sequence continues at coordinate 164,695 of JACCID010000185.1, read as the reverse complement.
CTCTATAGCTCCACGTAAAGAATGATGACCACCTTCCAGGAGATACCCGTTTATAGGGCCCCTAGATGGCTCGCCTCCGTGTGCCTCTATCTACCCGGTCTGAGTCCGTTTATAGGACCCACGGTTCCGGCTTCGGCTAGCGTGCAGTTCGCCCTTGGAATCCCAGAGGTTCCTCAGGCCGCTGCAGTCTGCTCCCCGCTCCGTGCACATGAGTCATTCAGCTTCCCTTGCATAAAACAGTGATCAGAGGTGACCACGAGCCCCGTTTACCCGATCGACAAGAAGTCGAGAAGGAACGGACAAGCGATAAGAGTACCCTTTTGTTGGCGCCACTGCCCGACGAGAAGGGTTTAACCCGCCACCCAGAGCCTCCGTTAGCCGCCTCTGTTTTAGCGCTGCTGCTAAGAGCATTGACGCGACAGTAGACGTTGCCCAGCGGCCACGGCATGGACGTGGAGGTTGAAGATTCACCCGCGCCTTGAGCACAGGCTGAGACCGCTAATAATAATAATAATAACAATAACAATAATAATAATAATAATAATAATAATAATAATAATAATAACAATAATATTTTTTTTTTTTTTTTTTTTTTTTTATAAGGAGGGAGGAAATCTCTTGAATGAGACCTCAGGGGACCGGTCCCCTGGTGTGTGGGACTCTCCAGCACAGAAGGTGCTGGCCTACCCTTAAAACCTCGCCCTCCTTGACGCATGCCCGCCCGCTGCTCCCCGCAGTTATCTACAGGTCGGAGCAGGCGGGAGTACGTCGAGGAGACCTCCTTCCTGGCTTGGAAACCCCCTCCCCGGAAACCGCCGTTAGGCATTACTTCGGGGAGGGGACCAGGTTGTTTGCCACGGGGCACTCTCCGGAGCAGATATCCTAATAACAATAATAATAATAATAACAATAATAATAATAATAGATTGAACAACTAGTGCTCTTAGCGCGAATCGCCAACTTTAAAGCAAACTTGAACCCTGGCTACATGCGTAGCCGCCGCGAGTGCTTGGAGAAATATTGGTCGACATTCGTGGCCAATCACGATCTGTTACGATCCGACACCGCTCTGTCGGATGACACCTACTTCATCACGGATCAGTTCTCGGGGGTAGAGGTAACGTACTCGACTTGTCTAGGCTGGCTCTATGATGAGGAGGCACGTCTCCTCGGTGACCATGCGGCGCCCGTGACGACGGAACGAGGGTCAAAGAAGTCCCGCTTGCCTCAGATCACTCTACCAGCATTCGATGGACGCGAGGAGGACTGGGAGTCCTTCCGAGACCTCTTCAGATCTCTCATCCATCTCGACGACAGTTTGACGGGAGTCCAAAAACTGCACTACTTGAAGACGGCGGTAGAGGGTAAGGCAAGATCCGCCCTGGAATCAATTCCTGTTATAGAAGCCAACTACCAGGTCGTATAGAAGGCTCTCCTGGATCGCTATGACGACAGACCGGCATTGATCCGTCGACACATGTCCCTACTGTCATCCCTGCGCCCACTAAAGACAGAGACTCCCACCGGCCTGCAGCGTCTCCATGACCAAATTTTCAAGAGCAGGGAGGCCTTCAAAACATTAGGATGCGCCGTCCAAGGTTGGGACGATTGGTTCGTTTTTTTCGCCGTCAGAGGTATGGATCCAGTTACTCATAAGGAGTGGCAGCAGTCTGCCAAGCGAAAGGAAGGTCCCGTCACCTACGAAGATCTGGTCGTTTTCCTAAAAGCGACGGTCGAGACTCTCAAGGCCCTCAATACCCCTTGGGATCCCAGCACTTCGAGCTCCCGCTCCCGATCATGGAGGGATAACCGTGACACCAAGAAGGTCCTCTCAGTCTCCACCAAGAAGGAATATTGCCCATTCTGCAAAGGGCATCACCCTCTGTACCGGTGCAAGGAGTTCGAGCGTCTCAGGGCCACTACAAGACGCTCGATGGCAGGGAATTCCGGTGCGTGCTTCAACTGCTTGAGAGGAGGAAACCAGGCCCGTGAATGTAAGTCAAGTGTACGGTGCTGCAGACGTTCGAGGCGACACCACACGCTCCTCCACCCGGAAGAGTCCCGAAAACGGTCTGCTGCGACAACTCCAGAGGGGACCCGTCCAGAAAGGACACCTCGACTAGCTCTGCACCAGGCGCCGACCCCTACAGAAGGATACCAACCAGCCTCCTCCTGACCCGTGCTTCTCGCATCTGCTGAAATCCTGATCTGAGGAAGGAATGGCGTACTGCACAAGGCGCGGGCACTCATCGCCAAGAGGATCGGGGTCCCAGTCACTGACTGCTCAACCACGCTTCGTGGCATCGGAGGCCATGCATCATGCACAACCTACAAGAGCGTGAAGTTCGAGATCCAACTTCGAAAGCCAGAGCCTAACAGACTGGCAGTCTCAGCGCTCGTCATTCGAGAACTTGGACTTTCAACACCCAGCACGGTCCCGCTAAGCAGTCACTGGCCCCAACTACAAGAGCTCGATCTCGCCGACCCGCATTTCTCGTCTCCTCGGAAGGTCGATGTGCTTCTAGGGGTGGATGTCTACTCAAGGATCCTTCTCTCAGGGATCCGACCAGGATCACCAGGTGGGCCCACAGCACAACGGACTTCTCTAGGTCGGATCGTTTTCGGAGAGGACAAAACATCGTCAACGATCAGGGACGGCGTGAACAGTCTCGTGATCCGGCAGGACTCAGATATCCAACTACATGAACTTTTACAACGGTTTTGGGAACTGGAGGATGCGAGCGAGGTCCAGCACTCACCTGCGGAGTTGGAATGCGAGAGGTTGTTTCTCGAGGGCTGCTCACGAGACGCGAGCGGTAGGTATACGGTTCGTCTCCCATTCAAGAAGGAGTTCTGCCTACCCACCAACGACAACCTGCGGGCCGTCCGACGCTCACTGCAGCGGACCCTGGTCCGGATGAAGAAGGACCCATCGTACGGTGAGAGATACAGCAACTTCTTGCGAGAGTATAAACAGCTCCACCATCTCCGAGACGTCACCATTGAAGACGACCAGGGTTAACACCACATCTCGTATTTACCGCACCATGGCGTCTGGCAAAACTCCGACGGGCAAAATAAGCTCCGGGTGGTGTTTGATGCCTCGTCCAAAACGGGAACCGGGGTTTCCTTGAACAGCCTGCTGCACATCGGTCCTGCCCTTCACATCGGACTAGTGACTATCTTTCTCAAATGGAGGCTCCACCGCTACGCCATGGTGGCTGACATCGAAAAGATGTACCGCCAAATCAGAGTGGATCCTTGCGACGTCAACCTCCAACGCATCGTCTGGACCAACGAGGCTGGACAGGAAATGCTTCTGGTGCTTCTCACCCTCACCTACGGACTCACGTGCGCTCCGTACCCGGTACTACGAGTTCTAAAACAGCTCGCCCAGGACGAGGCTCACCGATTTCCCAGAGCCGCAAAGGTCATCGAGGAATCCATCTATGTCGACGACGTGTTCAGTGAAGCCGACGACCTCGACTCTGCGCCGAAAATTAGGAAGAGCTCGTTCAACAGTTGAACTGCGGTAGTTTCCCTCTAAAGAAATGGATCGGAAATCATCCGGACTTACTGGAGGGGCTTCCAAGTGAGGCGCGTCTCCGGTCGCAATGGAAAGATTTTGGAACCGACGAGACGGTCAGGACTTTAGGTCTGATGTGGGCACCTGCCGAAGACAAGTTTCAATTCATACTCCCCTCCACAATGGAGATCCACCAACCAACGAAGAGAAGCACTCTCTCGATCATCGCGAGACTTCGACCCTTTGGGATGGCTCAGTCCAGTTCTCATCACGCCCAAGATACTGATCCAAGACTTGTGGCGTTGCCGACTCGGCTAAAACGACAGACTACCCGCTGACCTACACGCTCGTTGGACCGCTTTTGTCTCCAATCTCAAGGGTATCACCGCGACTACCCCGATCGTTGGGAATCACATTCAACGAGTGATTCGATCTCCAAGGATTCACGAATGCCAGTCAAGTCGCCTATGGGGCAGTGGTGTATCTAAAGAGACTGCCAGATGCGGAGGATCAAAAGCCAGGGATCTTGTTGGCAAAAACGAGAGTTGCTCCCGTGAGAACCGAGACCATGGCTCGTCTGGAGTTGTGCGCAGCCACCCTGCTCGCGAAACTCCTGCAACGGGTGATGAGGGATTACGGCGACCAGGTAAGGCAGGTCCACGCTTGGTCCGACTCAACCATCGTCCTAAGTTGGCTGGCCAACGATGCTTCTCGTTGGCCAGTATTCGAGGCCAACCGCGTCGCACAGATTCACCGAGATCTGCCCACCGTCACGTGGAAGTACGTGACATCGGAGAACAACCCCGTCGACCTCGCCTCTCGCGGAGTCACACCGGACAACCTACAACGCGCACAGAAGTGGTGGACTGGGCCAAGTTGTTTGAGCCAATCAGCCGAATATTGGCCACAGGATTTACACTGCTTCTTGGTGCATCGACAGACATCACCTTCAGACCAGGCCTCTACGGCAACACAAGAAGAGACACAGGATCTGATTTCCATCTCCTCTAGCTTGGGAACCCTCTTGCGAATAGTGGCCAGTGCCTTAGATAGGTTCCAGCGCATCGTCAAGGAGGCCAATCGATGACATCCCCTCTATCAGCAGCCGAACTCTCCAACGCTTACCTGGTTTGTGTAAGACAAACACAGAAATATACTTCACGAAGGAGCTCAAAACTCTTCAGCAACGACACAGGGTTCCACGGCACAGTCCCCTCGCGAGGTTAAGTCCATTCGTCGACTCCAATGGCATCATTCACGTCGGTGGTCGCCTACACGAGGCACTCATTCCGTATTCACAACGCCACCCGGTCTTGCCGAAGCAGTGTCACCTAGCGTGTTTGGTGATAGATCGGGCCCACCGGTCCTCGATGCATGGGGGTCACTTTGCAGGACACGTGGATCATCCGAGGTCGACCCTTAGTGCGTAAATTTGTGCGAAGGTGCGTCATCTGCGCCCGAAACCGGGCTAGACCATAGCAGCAGATGATGGCAGACCTTCCAGCCAGTCGGATCACAAGAGCACGTCCCTGCGTCTTGACGACCAAAGGATATCTTGCGGTCTTTGTTTGTCTGGCCACCAAGGCTGTACACCTTGAAGTCGTTGGGGACTTGACAACCGAGTCTTTCCACGCCACTCTATGCCGCTTCACCACCAGAAGGGAATGCCCGAGTGAAGTTTGGTCCGACAACGCTACCACTTTCCACGGCGCCGACACCGAGTTGATGCGTTACTCAGAGCAGCCGAGATTGACTGGGGAATCGTCTCGAAGAAGTTAGCGGATGAAAGAATCACCTGGCACTTCAACCCTCCCTCGGCGCCTCATTTCGGTGGATTATGGGAGGCTGCCGTGAAGTCTACCAAATCACACCTCAAGAGGATCAATGGACAGCGCTCTCTCACCTATGAGGAGATGAACACGCTTACCACGCAAGTGGAACTAGTTCTGAACTCTTGACCTGACACCCCTCTCGGGCGACACAGAGGACCTCGACGTTCTGACACCCGGCCACCTTCTCGTTGGATTCAGCTTGAACACCTTTCCGGAAGCAGCGGGATCCAACGTACCAGATAGCCTCGATCACCTACGTTACTGGCGGCTAGTGGAAGGCATGCGTAACCAATTTTGGACCCGCTGGGCCAGAGACTACCTGACAACTCGATCGGATTTCTCGAGAAATTTTCACTCAAATATTGACTTATTGTATTCAACCACCGACATTGCGCACAAATTAGAAGTTAAAAGTTATGAATGAAACTCTCGGCTCAGATCACTATCCTACATTATTCAAAATCAATAAAAAAAAAAAAAAAAAACATTCATTACAATGAAACGTTCAAAATTAAAAGTTTATAAACAAACTGGATAAGGGTAGAAAAGGAATTAGACGACAAGCAGACTCACTTTATAAGTTTAGATTATGAACATCTTTCTCTTGTTGAAAAATACCACTTCTTCACAAAAACAGCTATTACAACTGTAAAAGCGCACACACCACCCAAACAAATCGTATTATCAAAAAAATTTCAAAGATTTCGAATCATACAAAAAAGCTGAAAAGTACTCTTACAACTTATTTAAGGAAAAAAACGCAAAGGCTATATCAAATTCGTGGAATCGATAGATATTCATTCAGATTTGTCTTATGTTTGGAAAATATCTAAAATATTCAAAAATAAATAGGTTAAAGCTAAAAAATCTTACCAGGTTAACAATTTACAATATTCAAATGCGATAAATGTAGGACTCGACAAAATAAGCCCCCTGTAGGCCTTTACAAATCCTAACTCGATATCGTTTTGCCAAACTAATGATTTTTTTAGCAATTCATTTGATTATACAAGGTGTCCAAAAAGTCCCGGAACACTTTAATAATTTTCCAAGTGAACTGATTTTGGACAAGGTCAAGGTCAATATAGAGGTAGCTTTTGTCAAGAAATTTACTAATGACCTTAGATTTGACCTTGGATTTAACTTTCAATGTTATTTCAAGGTCAACTTTGTTTTTTCAAATGGGAACCCCCTATTTCTGACACCGGATTCGAAAAGAGCACAAAATTTTGGATCAAAAGTGTTTTTTAACACTTTTTTGATTAACGTATAATTTTGAGAAAAAAATTCGCTAAGATTTAAACACTTTTAAACTCTTCAATTTTTTTCTCGAAAAGGATATATCTAATTGAAAAATATTATTGATTTAGAATTGCATGAAAAAAATGGTGTTTTTTTTATTTTCATAATTTTTAATTTTGTGGAATTGCCTAAAAAACAATATTCTAAAAAATTTAAAATGGGAAAAATGAAAAATACCACCACATTTTTCATGCAATTCTAAATCAATAATATTTTTAGTAATTTTTCGATTAGATGCATCCGTTGCGAGAAAAAAATTGAAGAGTTTAAAAGTGTTTAAATCTTAGCGAATTTTTTCTCAAAAATTATACGTTTAGTCAAAAAAGTGTTTAAAAGCACTTTTGATCCAAAATTTTGTGCTCTTTCGAATCCGGTGTCAGAAATAGGGGTTCCCATTTGAAAAAAACAAAGTTGACCTTGAAATAACATTGAAAGTTAAATCCAAGGTCAAATCTAAGGTCATTAGTAAATTCCTTGACAAAAGCTACCTCTATATTGACCTTGACCTTGTCCAAAATCAGTTCACTTGGAAAATTATTAAAGTGTTCCGGGACTTTTTGGACACCCTGTATAGAAATTAACACAGCATTAAGTCGTTACATTATTAAATCGGCACCAGGCACGGACGGAATTGACTATGAAATTATCACTAGAGTACCGCCTAAATAAATCTTATTGCTTCTTGATAATTATAATGAATTACTCAAACTTGGTCAGTTTCCGGAAGACTGGAAAAAATCATTCATCCACTTTATCAATAAATTTGATGGTAAAATCTTTCGCCCCATAGCCTTAACGTCATGCCTATGCAAACTCTTCCAGTCTCTAGTAAAGAACCGCCTCCAATGGTGGTGCCAATCACAAAATCTTCTTCCCCCCAGCCACTCCGGATTTAGAAAGGGTAAATCGACTACGGACAATCTTGCTAAACTAATGATTCAAGCAGACGAATCTCGTATATTATGTAATATAATTATAAAATATATTATGTAAATGACGCAAAATCATAATTTGCAGGACTAAAACTACCTCGATCCTTTGTAATCGCAATAAACAGATGAAGATCGGAGCATTATAACCTGGCAGTTTCTGTAGCGAAAATAGGTATAACTAGCGAACAATGTAATTGTCAACAAAACGAGCAAAACCTAAATCATGTATTATGGCAATGTAAAATACATGACCCGGAAAGAGTTTAATTAATACAAAAACTCAAAGAACTTGAAATTCAAATGGCGATCAATATCGAAAATTTAATCGCTAATCCGAACATTCAAGCCTATAAGTTTGTACATGTATTTCTAACCAAATGTAATAAGAATATTTCATTTTTCTAAAATGTAAGAACTTAATAACGAAAAGCAATAAATAAAAAAAAAATATATGTATATAAAAAATGTATTGGCAGTCGTAGTAAAAAAGCAAATTGAAGCTGAATAAACAAGCTCTGCGACCTATGCTTTGGTTTAGCTCGAAAAAATTTTTCTATGTCCGTAGAGCAAGAAAAAAATGCAAATTCAAAATTTGGTTTGGCCAAAATTTGCCAAACTACCAGTGTTCCGAAAAATTTTTTTCCAAAAAAGTTAAAAATCTGAAAACTAGAGTTTTAATCTTCAAAAGCTTTTTTTTGTTTCCTGTACGACCTTTTTTCACTGAGATACAGCCTGTTAAAAATCGCCAAAAAATTTCGAAAATTTTTTTATTCCCTTACTTTTTGTAAAAAGTGTATTATCAAATGATAATCATATTTTATTCATTATTTGTTTTCAGCAGAGTCTATTTAGGCCACCTCTCTTTTAACTTTCCCTAAGCTGTTCTTTTAAATCTTGTACGACACTTCAGCAGCTACGTTGGTTTAAGGATGTTCTCTTATTCAGTGGAAACCAACTAGTAGCGCTGTTACTCTCCCCCCGCCGCCGCATAGTTTTTCTCTCCGAAACGACTAAGTTGAGAACTTAAGATGCGTAGTGACGAAATTTTAGCACTCTGCGCAGCGTTCTCTTCTCCTCTCTGGGCCTTTGAGTTGTGGGGAGCGTCTCCATCTCTCTCACTCATTGACTTATTTTCTGTTAGTAATTAACTTATATAGATTAGCGAGTGAAACAAGTACGTTTATTCCTACTGGAATCATAAAATGTAATAACCGATTTTGCAATCACGATTACAATATCCTCCCTCATAAATATGATTATAAGTATGGTTCGTATTAAAGTTATGATTACTGAGTAAGAATTGTTTTAAACATCTAATTCGATCCAGAAATAGAACATACGATGCAACAAGTTTGACATTTAGTGCTATATCAGCAGATCAGCTGAATTGCTGCAACTATATGGTAGAAGTCAATCCCATCTCGAGTAGGATTGCCTTTATCCAAAATATAGCAATACTTGCTAAATATATTTTCATAAGACAAATCCTGGCTATAACAGTATTACAAATCTTATTACATCCCAATGTCTTTATTTTTCATTAAATATTTTAGGAGTTAACTTTTTTATACACACTAAATATGATGTCAATTGAGAGTATAAATAACAAAATATTACTATTTAGTCATTTAAAGCGGTTCTTTTCTTACTCTGAACATCAATGCATGTGCAATGTGTGTTATTAATTATGTATAATTCTTTAAATATATGTGTCAAAATTCTTTTTGACAGACAACGTCTCGAGATGGTTGAACGTCTCAAGAAAGAGGAAGAGGAACGCAATGCTAGACGCAAGCGAGTGGAAGCCATCATGTCGAGAACACGATCAAAGGCACAGGCCAATTCTTCCAAGGTAATATCAGTAATATATTTTTCTGTAACCTATAAGATTAAACATTTACGTTTCTTACGATTATAATCGATAATAATATATTAACTTTTTTGCCAATTGATTTCCATGTCACGGACGGTGAATTGATCCACTCGCGCAAAGAGGGTCAAATTTTGGTTATGTAGCGGTCTATGTCCTTTGAAAGGAAAATATTTAAAAAGGAAGGGGGTACATCAGAATTCGAAAGGCGATAGATGTAGTTTACTCCCTTTAAAAATTAACTGTACTGTAAATGAATTCATAATACATAAAGGCAATCTTTAAAGCCCCTTCAATCTTCACATTAATTTCTTTCACTTTTACCTTAACCCTTTGTGGTACAGCGGGATATATACATTTCCCACCTGAATGGAATCAATTTTTTATTATATTCGACTATAAAAATCGTTTTTAATGAGAAGTTTTGCATTTTTCACGTCACTGTAGGGTTGAAGTATATATACAAGAATGCAATTTAACTTGATTTTTTAAGAACTTGTTAATATCAAATTGAATATGATTAAAAAATGGCCTTTTTTCAGAAAAGATGTATTATAGACAGCGCATAAGATCTACAGTAAGTCCAATTATGTGGGTTTTTGGAGATGCTGATTACGAATCTGAGGTTAGTTTTGCAAAATCCAAAATGGTTTCAGAATTTGGTTGACTTTTAAAAATTTTGTCTGCCATTTTTGATCTGCCATTTCGTATTTTGCAAAACTAACCTCAGATTCGTAATTAGCGACCCCAAAAACCCATGTATACTAAATTTGATTGAAATACACTTGAACATAAATGTACGCCGCAAAGGGTTAAACTAGGAATTAAGCGTGCTACTAAATTTCTATGTTAACTTGTTTATGCTCAAACAGGCATAAAATTTTATTATTTCTTAATCACTATACTCCTGAGGTTAATTTTATTCAATCATAATGAAACTACATGTTATTTTTTGTATTTTTTCCTGCGCTTTCCAAATGTGTTTTGAGATTTACGATATTTGTCTTCATTTTTAAAATACGGCTGTTTAAATCTGAAAAACAGCTATAAACTTAATATTTATTTCGCAATAATCATGAATTTGAAGAAGAATCCGTTATCGGAGAGCGCTAAAACTCTGGATCGGGTGGAATACAGTCTTATATTAAAAGTTAGGATAGTAAGTTAATTGCTTTACAATTTTTTTTTTCAATTCAATTTAAACAGCTTTACAATTTTATTTCCCAATAAGTATTAACTATGACAAAATTTTTCACAAAATGGGCTAATCAAAAAAGTAAAAAATCGTTCAACAGAATTCTGAAAATTTCACACATGTACTTTGATTAATTCTAAGAACTTTCATTCTATAAAAATTTTTTCATAAAGTTAATACTTATTGGGAAAAAAAGTTGTAATGCTTTTTATTACAGTCATCCCTATTGAAAAATCTTACGTAAGATCTTACGCAAGAACTTACGTAAGATCTTACGTGAGATCTTATGCCAAAATCTGATCTGAATTTTTTTTTATTTATAAAGGACTAAATACCGCGCAAAATGAGGATAAACTTGTTATTAAAGAATTTTTTCAGATGCGGAACTTAAAAATTTTGCTACACATCTGAAAAAATTCTAAGTCCCATCGAAAAAAAATTCTTTAATAACAAGTTTATCCTCATTTTGCACGGTATTTAGTCCTTTATAAATAAAAAAATTTCAGATCAGATTTTGGCATAAGATCTCACGTAAGATCTTACGTAAGAACTTACGTAAGAACTTACGTAAGATCTTACGTAAGATTTTTCAATAGGGATATATAAAAACAGCTGTTTGTTTGGTCGCTAATTTGAATAGTAATTAACTTACTATCCTAACTTTTAGTATAAGACTGTACTCACCCGATCCAGAGTTTAGGTGCCCTCCGATAATGGATTCATGTTCGGATTCATGATTATTGCAAAACAAATATCAGATTTATCGCTGTTATTTAAATTTAAACAGCCGTATTTTAAAAATGAAGGCAATTATCGTCAATCTGAGAGCGAATTCGGAAAGTGCAGGAAAAACACAAAAAAAAACATGTAGTTTCATTATGATTGAATAAATTTTACCGAAGGAGTATACCCAATTGAAAATAGAAACGTTGATTTCTAACGTTGATAAAATGATTTTCATAACCTTCGTCATAAACATTGATTTTCAACGTTCATAAATAGTATATTACGACCCAAGGCTAGAAATATTGGATTTCCGTGTCGGAGCTTCGCCTCGGCCTTTATATCTCACCGGCTCGGGTAATATTGATAATAATTTTAATAATTAATAATAATTGATAAAATAGCGTTGTTGTCTACTCATTTATGTTCCGCCATTTTTACTTTCGCTGCCCGCTGGCTATGCATATCACTATATCTATATGTGGATGGTAGCTCGCCCGTCTTTTGTAACTCCTCGGCTTCGCCTCGAAGTTACGGGACGGGGCGAGCAGCAAAATCGTGCAAAAAAACGTGAAAACGAAAACAGAAATTCGTATAATACTTATATTTATTAAACTTTATTCATTTAGTAGTTAAATATTAGTACTAATAGATTATTTAAAATAGTATGACAATATACGATTAATTAAATAAAAATAGTATAAAGTATTAATTACTATAATCATTGCATAAAATTATAATACAAAAAGAAATTATCAAAATTTTTGAATATTTCTTCTTCATCAACTGATCCTTCAACGAGGAATCGCTCATCTTTCTTTTTTTTTTTTACCAGAAAGTTCAGCTATAATAGTATTACAGTTTCTGAGGTTAAACCGGGCGGCAAAGACGATATTGCGACAGAGATAAACCGATTAGGATATACGTTGCACCCAAGCGATCAAAAGAATGCATGTGACGACTTCATATGCATCAGTAGGCAGCAGTATCAGTTTCGGTAAACAAAAGCTATCGTTTCGACCCTGAAATGCGTCCGCGAAAGGCGTACTTTCGAGCCGGTAGGAAGAAAAAGGTTTTCCTAATGTTCGTTGTAAAGTTTGATAATCAACGTCTATGACGAAGGTTAGGAAAACCTTTTTTATCAACATTAAAAATCAAGGTTTACGACGATTAAATTGAGAAACATACATCGTTGAAAAAAAACGTTGAAAATCAGGCAAAATTAACGTTTTTTCAACGTTGCGAAATGTTCAAAATTAACGTTAACTTTCAGCGTTGATTTTTACGTTCCTATTTTCAACTGGGTAGCGATTGAAAAAAAACAAATATTTATGCCAGTTTGGGCGTAAAAGGGTTAAAGGAGTATGGGACCCATTTTATCCATTTTAAATGTTTATAAACCAATTTTAATAAAGTAATAACTAGTATTAACATTATTATACAAATATAGCTCTTTTTGGATCAAATAAGCTCAGAAGACGGCACCGATCTTTAGGCTCATTTAATTCTCAAATATTGTTGTCCGACAATTTTTACTTTAGTGTAAAACATTTGTTTGTATGTCATTTAGGGCTAAAGCTATTTGCTAGTGTAATTTTCTGGATTTCATAATTATAAATTAAACAAACCAATAAAATCTTTAAATTTTTACAAAAATTAGATAATGTTTATTAGCTATTCTTGATTTAAATGCCCAAATCTACAACTTTTTACTAAAAAAGAGCTTCAGTCCTAAATGACATCTTATACGAAGTTTTTAGACCGTGTTTTTGAAAATCTATACAGCAGTTTAAAAGGGGTTGTCATAAAGGGAAAAAAATTCAAGTGGCATTATATCAGAATCAATTGACCTTCAGACTCCAATGTCGGTTCATTTGATTTACAAAGAGCTATATTTTGATAGTTATGTTTACACGAATTATTACTGCATTAAAATTCTGTTTTATAAAGTATTCTTGAAATAGAAAAAGTGGGACCCGTACCCCTTTAAATAAAAAATATGTATTATGAGAACATTATTATTTCCTCTTATTAATTTTTTTTAAATAGTATTCTTTCATGCGAAACTAGGGAGCGCCCCCTACGCGCTGCGCGATCTATTTCTCCAGCTTACGTTTTAATTTTAATGCAAAATGGAATAAATATGGGATAAAATGGGATATTGTTCTTTAGAATTTAGTAAAATATTCGTAAATTTACACATTAATATCTCGATAGATTACACTGGGGAAGATCTATTATAAATATATTTTAACCCCAACGTCGTGTCAAGAATTGACACCAGTGCCCTCTAGCGGTTACTATGTCAACTTCCCCCTGTTAAGGTGCAACCCGTAATCAGGTATCCTTAACAGGGGGTGTACTTTATTTATGTACAACGTTTAGTAAAGTTAATTTCTAGAAAATAATATTTTCAACTTTTTTTATCGATAGGCGATGCGAAAATTAGTTCACCCTTTTGCTTTAGCGATATAATTAAATCTATTTACTTTTTGTGACAATTTCCAGAACATAATTTTTTTGCCTTTTTTTGAGGCATTCTTTTTTATTTCCCATGTTGCGTACACTATTTTTTAGCCTAGCGAGGCTGAAATCGTAACCTTTCGATCGGGCACCGGCAGGAAAGTTTATGGTTTCATCCCGCTAAACTGGAAAATTAGTTCAAAACTTCGTTTTAGCGATATCATTGAATCTGTTTGTTTTTTCAGTTAATTCCCTAAAAATAATTTTTTCATTTTCTCCTGTTTTTTTACCCACATACAATGCGAAAATTGTCTTCTCTCTTTGCTTTAGCAAAATTTTTTTATTTCATTCTAATGAGGGGGAGATGGGGGTATATGAATGGGGATGACGCGGCGAAGAGGGGGTGCCTTATATCAAAAATATAAAAACTCCAATTTTTAGGAGGATTTTTACCGTAAATGGAGGAGGGGACAAATATTCAAGAGGGAAGAATTAGGGGGTGCGTAGGGGGGAAGCAGAGGACGGAGATTTGATACAACTGTATAATATGGGCAGATATATGTACATGTATGCGTGCGTGTGTGTGTGTAAAATTAAAAGGATAAAATAAAAAATATAATTGAAATAGCTATTTACTATGAAATACCATGTTTGCAGAACGAAGGTGGCGAAAGTGAAAAGTCAAAGGAGGAAACCCCAAGCGAGGAGGGACGTATTGCAAGTGGAGAGAAGGTTGAACAGGATTTGCTGACGAGTAACTTAATGTCCAACAGCTTCATGATGGACAGTTCAATGACAAGTAGCCTGATAGCGGAGGCGAGTCAGCAACTGATAGCCAGCGAACAACGTGCACAGATATCTGAAACCAGTGCTCAACTCGTCAGCAATGGCAAACATGCCAATGGTATTAACAAGGAGGATGTCGACCAGCAGGGAGTAAATGGACATTATGGCAACGCGAATTTCGATGATGTTATTGAGAATACCGAAACGCTTTCACTGGACAATGCCACTGTGTAAGTATTATCCTTACAGCCAGTGGCGCTTTAGATTCTTCTTGGCTATCCACCGAGCCAATCGTTCTTCACAGCCTTCACAATGTTATTTGCATATGCTCTTGTCTCGCTTGCTCAAATATGCGAATTTCATATTACGCGTTGGAGGGCCTAGTTCAGACACTTAAAAAAAATAATGAGAAAAACAATCAAATAATGTTCTTTGTTTAATTTTATTTGATAATAAAGATTATTGTAAATTAATAAGAGCATAACGTTTAAGGAGACGTGATTTAGTCATTAAAATTAGGATCACAACCGTTTTTAAATGAATAAGTGCATAAATCGATATATAACGTGTGATCATTTAGATAAATACTAAATATCTTTGAAATATTTATGATTTTAATTAGTGAAATTAATATAGAAATGATCGTTATATCGCCTGTAAGTTAAGTTATTTATTTTAGAAAAGATTTTATTGTACATAAATTTTAGTACATGTAACAATTTCGGTACCTTCGGTTATTGCAGAACTCCTTCTAAGTCCTACAAAACGAAAAATTCAATTAAAAATTAATATACCACTGCAAGCAGTATGTAGTATTTATAAAAATCGATAAAAAAGCATTTTGGACGCTCTGAAATCATTGAAATCAATGATTTGCTGAGAAAATTAAATTGCTTGGAATATAAATATATATTAACTTAAAACGTATTTCCTGCACAAATTTATTCCTCTCAATGAGTATCAAATTTATGACTCGTCTGAATAAAAAAAACTAGTTTTCAGCTAGAATTCGTGTTTTAAATATCATTTTTTGTAATCATAAATAAACGTTAGGGATTGAGGTTTCTTAGGAATTGTAAAAAAGATTTCTGAATTATGAATTATTACATTATTTTTTCGATATATACGTATACGCAAACGCACTAAGTAGGAAAGGGATTGCGCTACTTGTGAGTGTAGTGTCTACTATGATGTTTTATTTCCTACTTTCGTTTTATAAATCTGTCATTGATTAAGAAACTTTGTTTTGAATTATTTATCCTCGCATTAATTATTTGTTCCCATAACAAATTTTGGAGTTCCAACTCTAATTCTCTACCTATGATTTTCGATACACACTTGTCGTTGATTCTGTATTTCTCTGCCGACGTATTATCGATTCAGGTATTTTTGCAACTCTAATTCTGTTTTGTTATTGATTAATCTGTTTCGCTTCGACTGTTTCGAGGTCT
Source organism: Sycophila sp. Sp_5 (assembly GCA_018906775.1). Lineage (NCBI taxonomy): Eukaryota > Metazoa > Arthropoda > Insecta > Hymenoptera > Eurytomidae > Sycophila > Sycophila sp. Sp_5. The sequence goes on along the minus strand of JACCID010000185.1, from coordinate 148,615 downwards.
AGGGTCATTTTTACCCCCTTAAATGCTTACAACTATAGAATATAGGAAGATATAAACTGCAAAAGAAATGTACACCTACGTTAGCATTAATAAAAACCTTATTATCTTAGTATAGTCTTTTTTCAAGGCAAGCAAATTTTTTATTGTGGGGTCAGCCTGTAAATGAGTGAATAGTTACAAGAATCAGCTCAAAATATCAATGAATTTAATACCATATATATTAAGAAATGCTAATAATGCGCTGAAATTCACTTGTTTATCATTTTCTCTATCAATTAATTCAAGAAATAATAATTAATAATAAATACGTATGTTTTAAAGAGCATTAATAAAGCAAAATGTGCACAAATGAATCCTTATTTCCCAATAAGTGAATAAACAATTTAGTCAAAGAAAGTGTAGCTTTTAATGATATTGCTATGTTTATTGACATACACGATCACATAAAGTATTTTAATAAAATTTAAGTAATTTTTAATTAAAACACTATACACATAACAGTTGTCTGGAATAAGTTCATTTATAAACAATTAATAAATAAATTTTATATTTAATTTAATAAAACTATGATGGCAATACATTTTCTTTTTCCTTTTTTGATTTTAAGTTCTTTTTTTGTATGGTCAGCAGGCATGGTTTATTATAGTTATGTTAGTTATATAATTATGTTATTAAATAATAAATGTATACAAATACATACTAACATATTGGTAACTACAACGGATTTATATTTTTATGAAAAGTCAAATTCTAAATATCTTAGTTTGTTATAAAACGAATTTTAGATCTATAACACATAAACTTTTTTAGTTATCTAACTTAATAAACCTGCCCATTTTTCAAGACAAGCCTTCAAAACGCTATATTAAGAAAAATCATCAACCTTCTTGTATTTGAAACAAATTTTTTATATTGAAGAAAATTACTATTTAGAAAAAAACTACTTCAAGTAATAATAATTTATTTAATACTTGGATTATACTAATAACTATTCACTTACTGGCAGGATGACCCTAATTTCTCTACATTCGTTGAAACCATTAAAAAATAGTAAACTGGTCGTAGAAGGACTTACAAATTTGGTTCGCGAGAAAAATCTTAAGGGGGCCAGCCTGGATTAAATTGCAAAAGATACACTTTCCAGTATAATAACTATAAAAGTTTTATTCATCACTTTTGATTACTGGAACTTTTTACACTTATATGATGAATAATTATCAGGAATGATACACAAATTAATTTTAAAAAAATTTTACTCTCCATCAGTCATAACTTTGATGCAACAGTCGCCTACTAAATTTCTACTTTCGATAACTTGTTCTACAAGTTCTTCAGTTTTGGCATAGACAACAGGACATAATTGCTTTCCTGCATCCGTTGCGCTTTCACAGTCAAATTCATAAATACCCGTTTTGTAAACATCTATCAATCCTTTCTACTTCTGCGACATATGCTCTCGATAATTTTTTGAGATAGACATTTTACCAACATTACATCTTATAGTAGTATCCAGTGGAAATGTGAATTTCTTTATTTACATCACTAAAGTTTCCTTGGCCTTTTTCAACTTTTATGTGTCCTTTGGACTGAGCAGACAAACATGCGTAACAATTACAAGCGTTATTTAAACGAGTTTCTTTTGACACTACTATCTCTTTGTAGTTAGGCATAGTTGGTACTTACCGATTAAAATTTTCTTTTTCAATATCAAGTAGTGTCAAATAACAATACCTACATATGCTCACAGGATATCTTTCATCGATTAAATCGAAATCCATAGATAAAACTTCTTTATGAGTTTTTAGTAGATTTGCTTATTAAAAATTTATCTGGTTTTGTTTTGCCAAAATCAATTTTACGACCACAAGCTCCACAGACTTTCTTTCTATCATGATGAGAACATCGAGGAGGCATTTTGAAAACATAAGTTTAAAAAATGCAAATGCAATTCGGGAGAGTTGGATGGCTTTTCCTCTGGTGTATATATAACTTCTACATAAATTTTTTGATTGTGGATTTTCATACGCCACCTAGCTGTATTGAAATAAACTTTGAATAGTGTTACCGTATATATGTATTTATAAAACAACTCTATAAAAATTAGATGCATTTTGAGATACGTCTGAAAAACGACGAAACAACTGAAATGTTGCTTTGTTTATTAAGCCATTATATCAACATTTTAATAAAAAGTATTTAAATTATCAAAAAACAATAATGCTCTCAAGGATAAATATTGAATACATTCTAATTTTTTTTATTCTGAGTTAGTAAACGAATTTACACGTGTGTACTCAAATGCTCAACTTGGCTATTCATAAAGGCGCATAACAGAAACATAAAAGCGTTCATAAGTTGGAAAACTGATCACTTAGGATTTTTAATTTTAAATTTTTTTCATCTAAAAACAAAATAGAACCATTTTCGGACTACTTTTGCATGCTCCAGGAACACTGTGAGTGTAAAAACTTCCAGTAATCGAAAGTGATGAATCAAATTGTTATAGCTATTATACTAGAAAGTGTATTTTTTCAGTTTATCCAGGCTGGCCCACGTTATAACCGTACCAGTTGTTTTACAGATGAGTGATGCACATAGAATATTAAGAGGGTTTATCCGACTTTGCGTTTATTTGGGAAGTCCTAGAAATGTTTACCTCTTGTAAATGACAATATTATCTATCTCATACCGTCATCGAAAAATTAAATGTCAAAGTTGAACATTTTAGCAAGCCGTCTTATGGCACAGGTACCCACAAAAGAGCACTGTCAGTTTATGCATTTGTAATTTTTCTGAAAAACTAATATATTATTGATATGAATAATATAAATATGACATTACAAGTTTAGAGAGCCCAGCTTTACCGTTTATAAGATATAATAATACAAAGAGTGTAATCTCATTTGATTTCTTGCGCGGGCGAGTCATTCAGTCAAGGTTACGTTATGTACGTTTATGTGTTGATGTTTGCTTACAGAATATTTTCTATGTGTGTGCAGAAGTGAGAGAAGCAAAACATAATATGAGGTGCCCATCGCAGATCCCCACGTGCTATTGATACATTTTCGATCGAATAAACACTTTTAACCTTTGGACGGCCGGGATTTAAGAGTTAAAATCACGATAGATAAGTGCCCAAATTAGTGTCTAGTATCATGTATCAACTATGTAAAAAGCTCATATCACAGGGCGAGCTGATATATCAGCTTTCCGGTCCGGTAAGGTATAGAAAACATTTTTTAGTGAAAAATTTTACGTAATGGCTAAAGTTCGGTGAAAATATGGCCTTAGGGGTTTTCGTGGTCGCTGATTACGAATCTGGGGTTCAATTTAATAAATTCTTGACTTGACTTGACTTTTGGGATTTTCGGGGATGCTGATCACGAATACGGAGTCAGATGTAATAAATTCGTACATCTCCGATAACCCAATAACACCCTTTTTTCCACAGGTACCATTTTTTGGTACTCTTGAAATTTAATTTTTTAACTCTCCTTTAAAGTTACCCAGAACTAACGACGTGGAGGTAGAAAGTATTTATGTAGCACCATTTTTTTTTATTTTGGACATTTTTGTATTTTTTTTTTTATGTATACATATGTATATATTTGTATTTTTTAAATTTTTATATTTTTGTATTCTTTTTAGTCTTTTTTTCTTATTCTTTGAATTATATTACTAGATGGCGTATTTTACTGAGTTAAATTATTGTTTCATTTTTATTTTAGAAAAATTTTACATAAATCAAGACATAGTTTGTTTCGTATGATAAATCTCAAAACATGGATCTACACATAAAGCGACTTCACAAATTTTACATTCGTAACTACTAAGATGCCTGATTTTGCTCATAGCACATAAGCAGTAATTTCGTTCCACTTTCTTCCGATGATCAATCTTTTTAGGAAAGTGCCTATCTGTAAATCTAAGATTATCGGACTGACATGTTTGTTCGGAGTCTATAGAATCAAGCTTCAATAAGCCTCTTATCACTTGTAATCAAAAGTCAGAATAAGAAATATAGTTACTAATTCGCATCTTGTATAATTTATGGGCATTACACAGTACAAAATCAAGTAAATGGAAAAAAGCTTTCCAATACCACTTTACTGATTTTCTAACAGTTTCAGCTACAAATAGTTGTATATCAATGTCGTCAATACCTCCCATGTTCCTATTATACTCAACAATACATAACGGTTTTATTATATCTTTTTCGTTCTCCAATGTTGTTTTCCTGTACTAATATAAGCAACCTCATGCACGGTGGTAATCATATATACTTCCTTTTTATCCAACCACTTGATTACAAGCCAAGTATCAGTGTGACCGACTTCATTTTTACCTCTATTTAATTTACTCTTCAACTGAGGCATCCCTTTTCTACTTTTTCTTACTGTTCCGCACATTCCAGTATCCCGATTATGAAGAAATTCAGAAAGTTCAGGAGACGAATACGAGTTATCCGAAAAACTCTGTGGCCTTTATAAAAATAAGGCTTCAAGAAATGTGCTACAATGTCTCCAGAAATTCCCAAGCCAAATTTCTCACAATCAGTATCTGATCCAGTGTAGATAATAAATCGTAACAAAAATCCACTTTCACAATCTACTAATTCAAACAATTTCAAACCAAAGCGATGTCTTTAAGGGTAGAATTTGTTTGAACTTCAATCTTCCTTTCCATAACACAAACTCTCATCAATGCAAACGTTTTTTCCAGGTTTTATAGTAGATGAAAATTGTTCATTCAAAAGGTCAATTAGAGGTCTAATTTTTCGGAAAGGGCGATTTGTAATTTCTTCATTGTTTGAAAAATGCAAATAACGTAAAAATTGAAGGTATCTGTTACGGGACTTTGTATACCGAAATATTGGAGTAGATAATATTGAAACCTTAGTCCAATATTTTTTTAGATCACCTTTGATGGTATGTCCCATATTGACCGATAAGCCAAGAAATATACGTAATTCTTCACTATTTATACCTTTCCTCGTTGCCATTTTTTATGAAACGGTTCAGAATTTTGCATTTGATAAAAATTAGTTTGTTCAATATGTTTGGAGCGACTAATATAGTACTATCGCTCCGTGCTATTCGCCGGTCTGGTCTTGGTCTGCGAATTTTTGACGATGAGAAATTCTCCTTTAGGAGTGGTAGAGTGGGAGTATGAGAACTGCGTTTCGATTGGTCGGGATATAAAACAAATAAACTGCTAAAATCGCATAGTGGAAAAACTATTCAATACTTGTCAGGGTTGTGTGACTTTAAATTCATGAACTTACGAAACAAAAAATAATTTTTTAATTAAATTTAATTGTTATTTGATTTGTCTGATAAATAAGAAATAAAATTTATTTGTGATTTGATTCAAGCGACAAACAAGAAATAAAATTTAATTGCTATTTGATTCGACTTTCAAATAATAAAACAAATTGATTAAAAATAAATAAATAAATTAATTTTAATTTTTTTTTAAAGTTGATTTAAGGATATTTCTTTGGCCTTAAGCTAAAATCAAAAAATAAATACAAAATTTGGAGTCTTGAAAAAGGATGGACGAAAGTTATTGAAAAGATATAGTGAGCACCACATTAATAGATTTTATTTTAATTCATAGTTGTCCGACGAATTAAATCACAAATGAATTTTATTTCTTATTTGTCCCATAAACCAAATCGCAAATAAATTTTATTTCTTATTTCGATGGCTCCTATTCATTTAATGCTATTTAAAAAAGCAATTTCATACAATGCTATTTCAAAAGAATGTTTCGTATCATTCTATCTCAAAAAGTTCTGTCATAGAAGACTATTTCAAAAAGTTCTTTCATACAATGCCATTTGAAAAAATGGTTTCATACAATGCCATTTCAAAAAAGAGTTTCATATGGCGCTATTTCAAAACATAATTTATTGAATGATGTGTCATACAGTGAGTGTCAAAATAATTGTATCTCAATTATAAAAAACCTATTAATTGTCATATTGCTAAAGTTAGTTGTAGTATTATTTATTGTTAACAGAGTTATTGAGTTAAAGTGAAGAGTTACATGGCAATGAATTGACAGTGGTTTTTTTGGTTGGTTTTAGAAAATTACAATAACTTTAACTCTAAGTCAATAACTCAATAACAATAAATAATACTACAACTAAGTTTAGCAATATGACAATTAACCCTGAAAGAGCCGGCATTTGAGATTTTTAAAAAGCTGGTTTTCTCCATAGAATAGGGGGTTTGGGTCTCCAACTTATTACCAAACTAAGATCAAATATCGGCGAGTTGGAGCATGACGCCCTATGGCGTCAAGTCGGGCCTTAACGATCGGGCGCATCTTAAAAATTTCAGTCTTAGAAAAAACTCATTGTAAATTAATCTAGGCAGCAATCTTATTTTTTTTTCTGAATAAATTGATTGAATATTATAATTTCTACTAATTTCTGATACTCAATTAACAATTTTCACCCCTCTAGAGGGGTTGCAAATTTGCTGCAGTGAAACAAACAATTCCAATGCTCGTTGCATTATAATCTTTGAATGAATATCGACTCTTATGTTTATCGCAGTTCATATGAATACAGTAAAAGGAATAAATGGTGAATTTCATTTTTCCACCCCACGAATTTCATTTATCAGCTCCAGTTTTATGATCTTTTTGACAGTTTTTTCCAATATGGGCTCATGTAGAGATGTAATCATATAAACCTTTTTCTTATCTTGCCATTTCATAGCCAGCCAAACCAAATTATGCGCACTTTTAACTTGTCCTTTCTCATACTTTGCATCCAAATACGGAAATCCTTTCCTATTTTTCCTCACTGTGCCACATAATCCTACATCTTTTTTGTTTAAAAATTCTGCCAAAATTGGGCTAGAATATCAATTATCAGTATATAAAATGTGACCCTTGCCAAAATAAGGTTTCATCATAGTGGCAACTATATCTCCAGAAACGCCCAAATCAAAATGTTCATAATCAGTATCTGCTCCCATGTAAACTATGAAATCTAAGATCATACCGGTTTCACAATCAACAAGCATAGATATCTTGATGCCAAACCGATGACTTTTCAGGGGTAAATACTGTTTGAACGATAATCTCCCTTTCCATAACATAAGTCTTTCGTCCATGCATACTTTTTGTCCCAGGCAAAGAGCGTTTGAAAATTTTCTTTGAGATTATCAATGACATTTTTCACTTTTCTCAGCGGATGATCAGATAGAATCTCATTGTATCGAAAATGTAAGAAACGTAAAATTTGGCTATATCGATTGTGTGACATTGTTTGTCCAAATATTGGAGTTAATAAAACAGGTGAAGTACTCCAATAATATTTAGACAGCCTTTTTTGACATGTCCCATGAAAATACTCAGAGCCAAAAATTTTAGCAATTCTTCCTTTTCTAAATCTACCCACTGAGACATTTTGATATGTTCAGGTTCTGGGTTTTGAGTTTGGTATCGATTGTTTCCCTTGCAAATAAGATCTAGTAGGATCATCTACCTTCAATTGAACACTTTCTTGAATACGACATGATGATGTGAATATTTTTACGGAGGAAAAAAAGAAGTGTCATAGAAAATTTCAAGATCTGGTATGTATTCGACATCACCATAAGCGAATTTGCAGACTTCATTGTCATCATCAGATTCTATTTGACAGTCTGCCTCCGATTCTCCACTACTATCAGTCATATTTGAAGACAGATTCTCGTAGGAATGCCAATTGAAAAGTCGTTGGATCAGATATTTTCTGAAAGTAGAGAGTTATATGGTACTCCAGACGCGGTGGTATAATATCCAGTTCCCATATCACTTTTGAATTAGTATTTGGCAGTCGCCCTCTATCGGAAAAAGGAATATCACTAAAACGCTATCATGAATACGACCAAAACATTGATATAAGGTCGCCATATTGGATCATATATTTTGAATTATATAATTTTGACTTGATAGTCGTAATCAGCGACCTCAAAAACCATAAGACTGACCGATTTTACCGATAAAAGATCATGACGCCATGTGGCGTCATACCGGCCCTCTAAAGGTTAATAGGTTTTTTCTAATTGAGATACAATTATTTTGACACTCACTTTATGACACATCATTCAATAAATTGTATTTTGAAATAGAATTATATGAAATCACTATATGAAATTTATTTTGAAATGGGATCATATGAAACCATTTTTCCAAATGGCATTGTATGAAAGAACTTTTTGAAATAGAATGATATGAAACATTCTTTTGAATTAGCATTGTATGAAATTGCTTTTTCAAATAGCATTATATTAATAAGAGCCATAGATTTGTCCCATTAATCAAATCGCAAACAAATTTGATAATAGTGGATTTTAAATCTAAAAATATTTGAAATAACGCAACCCTGATGCTTGTTCGGGAGCGTAAATGCGGGAAATACTAAGCATCATAAAGCAAGGGTATGGTCGTTAGTACGGAGGCGGTCGGGTGTCATAAAACGGGATTCGGTTTTGAAATTATTATCCCTTCGTGTCAGAAACATAATGAAAGAGATTAGGATAGGAAATAAAGAAATGGAAAAAACCGAAGCTGTCTGTGTGGTGTTTGTGCTTGTCAGGTTTTGTTTTGTGTATTGATACTGAATTATACATAAACAATGAAAAACAAACGTACATTTTCTTGCTTGCGACGTGTATATAGTTTCCTTGCTCCGAATATGTACATAGTTAATGTTGCATTAATATGATAAAATAAAGGTAAAGGTAAATAAAAATAGGAATTGAATGTCCTTAAATTGATTAGTTATGGGTTGTCGACTGACCTTCGATATTGATGGGCAGAACAGAAACTCGCTTGGTGTTGCGTTTGTAATCACTCGTTGCAGTTTTGATGGTGACTACTCTGATAATCCCGACGTCGCCAGGATGGAATTGTACAATTCTTCCAATTTTCCACTGAAGGGCGGGAGATTTTCTTCCTTAATCAGGACCATCGTGCCAATCTTTAAACTCGTGGGTAAATTCTCGTGCCATTTTGTGCGAACATTTAACTGGTTGATGTAATCCTTCTGCCAGCGGGACAAAACGTGTAGTTTGACTTTTTGAATATTTTGCTATGAACATAATTTGTTATCCTTTATAGAGCTGAAATTGTCCTCTGGTACGCTATTAAGTATGTCACCTATCAGAAAATGACTAGGAGTGAGTGGGAGGAAATCATTCGGATCAGAAGACAATGGAGTTTGGGGTCGTGAATTAAGTATTGCTTCAATTTCGATTGCGTAAGTATTTAGTTGTTCGAAAGTAAATAAAGTTTGAACGATTTAACGGATGCTTCCCATAAACCGCCCAAGTGAACTGACTGCGGAGGCGTAAATTTCCAATTTATAGATGCATTTGCTAGTTTGTTCTGAATAATATCATTGTGCGCGTTTGATTGAATCAAGATCTGTAATTCCTTTAATTCGGTCTTGGCGCCTACGAAATTCGTCTCATTGTTGGAATAAACGGTTTTTGGTTTGCCTCGACGAGAACAAAATCTGCAAAACACGGCTAAAACGCTTCGGTAGTGAGATCGCTACCTGCCTTAGAGGAGAAGCAAACGAAAATTGTAATATAAGCCTTTACATTGTTTCTGTTTCTTAATTTTTTCTCTTTAATGAAGAAAGGGCCACAGTTTTGACAGCGACTACTTTAAAAGGTCTTCGGGCTCGTAGACGCTCTTTGGGTAAATTTCCCATGATGTAATTGCTTTTTCGCGGTTTAGCGCGATAATATTTAATACAGCTGTGAATTACCTTCCGAATGATATTTTTGACATCAATTAGCCAATATCGTTGCCTTACCGCAGCAAGTGTACCTTGTCTACCTGCGTGCACATTTGTTTAATGAGATTGTAAAATTATTAAATTTGTAACGTGATGCTTAGGCAATAATTATGGGAATTTTTTTAAGAATGGAAGATCGAAATTCGCTTACCTGCCGCCAACGCGAAGAAAACTATCTGAGTCGAGAAATGGATGTAATAAAAATAATTTACTATTTTTATTAACTTGTTTGTTGGTTTTTAATGACCTAATGTCTGCTTCGAATTTGGGTTGAATTGACTTTATAATATTGCAATGAACTTTGTTTAATTCTTGAACCGTAAATGGGTCTGAAATGTTCATCCCTTTTTTTTAAATTTCTAAATCGACTACAATAGGCTATTACTCGTATGAGTTTTGAAAGGGAGGAAAATTTATGAAGAATTTTATCAAAGGTTGTTGATTATTAGATGTTACTAGCGAAATTTGAGATCTTTTTTCGAGAATGTCCATATTTTTTAAGCGATAAACTGGCCATGTTGACTTAGCGCTTGTTAACTAAGTGGGTCCATATTGCCATAATTTATTGCCTATGAATTCATTAGGAAATTGACCTCTTAAAATTAAGTCTGCCAGGTTGTTTTGGTGAGTACGTGTCTCCAGTTCTTTGAATTTGTTAACGATTGTATTTTGAATACTCGATTTGCTACGAATGTTTTTAGATTATTTGAGGGAGTGTTTATCCAATGCAGTGTGATGGTGGAGTCGGACCACATAAATACCTTGTCGAACGTTACGCTTGTAGACCTTAAAAGATTGTCATATAGTTCAGCTAATAGAAATGTTGCGCATAATTCTAGTCGTGGTAGTTTAGTAGTCTTTAATCTTGCTACTATTTTTTCTTGAAACGATGACCGGATAGAGATGCATGTTCCATTGAATATTAATCGCTTGATTTATCATAATTTGACGCGGAATATAAAAATTGTTTACATTTTTTAACTGATTTTTTTAAATCCGTCCATTTACTGTATATTTTTATAGGAACTGACTCATCCCAATCAACTTTTGTTTTCCATAATTCTTGCATCATTATTTTTGAATAATGATTTTCCGCAAATAATCCAACCGAGTTTTGTGTTCTGTAGAATAACATTTTGATCATTTAATTGTATTTGACCTAAGTTTAAAACGGTATAGAGTAATTCTGCTCCGATGAGTGCATCGACGGGAGCTGGACAATTGAAATGTGGGTCTGCTAACCTGACGTTTTGAGGAATATTAATATTCTTTCTATTCATCCATAAAGTTGGTAAATTACCGGTAATTTTGGACATTAATGGATGTTTTATTTAATTTGAGTTTACTGGCTAAATCTTTCGTTATAAATTTGATTGTGAGCCAGGATCAAGGAGAATTCTGCAGTCGATCTTCGTTTTATTATGAACTAATATATCTACGCGAGCGGTGGATAATATAACTTCCAAGTCGCTGTTAAAGTGCATGTTTAGTATGTTGTTAATGTTAAAGGATAAGTTGATCTGTATAAAATTAGACGAAGTGGGGTGAACAGTATGATTTGCTCTAGCTATTTGATTCGGTACCGATTCATCTAAGCCTTTATTGACGGGGTTTCTCTGATTATTAGAATGTAAAAGGCTATTGTGAGGCCCATTACATACTTTACATTTGGTTGCACGACAAGAATTGGACGAGTAGCCTTTTCCCAACAAGTTATGCATAAATTTACCCCCTTTACAATATCAAACCGTGCCGTTGTGCTTGCGCTTAAAAATATTTCGCACAGCTAAACTGCTTTAGACCCTTGCAAATGAGCATTTAGGCGGTGTATACATGTTTTTAGAAGCTGATTGAGTGCCGACATAGGCCTGTTGAGTTTTAAAAGTGTTGTTTCTTTTGATATTTTTTGATTTACCAATTTATTTGACTCTGCATTGATTCTAAGTGATTGTACCTCTCTTTTAAGAGCTCGCGATCAATGTTTGGAGCGACTAGTATAGTACTATCGTTCCGTGATATTCGCCAAATTAATATTGAGTAGCTGTTTAGGGTTTCACGTGTAATTGCCACACAGTTGTATTTATGTAAGAAATGGTGTATATTAAGAATTTGCTGCTGACTGTACGTATGTGATGAACTGTGTATTTCGTGAAGAAATCTGGTCTGCGAATTTGGGATGATGAGAAATTCTCTTTTAGGAGTGGTAGAGTGAGAATATAAAAACTGCATTTAGATTAGTCGGGATGGAAAACAAATAAACTGCTAAAATCGCATGGTGGAAAAACTAGTTGATGCTTCTTCGGGAGCGTAAGTGCGGGAAATACCAAGCGTCATAAAGCAAGGGTATGGTCGTTAATACAGAGGCGGTCGGGTGTCATAAAAAAAAAAGTACTCGGTATTGAAATTATTGTCCCTTTGTGTCAGAAACATAATGAAAGAGATTAGGATGGGAAATAAAGAAATGGGAAAACCCGAAGCCGTCTGTGTGGAGTTTGTGCTTGTCAGGTTTTGTTTTATGTATTGATATTGAATTATACATAAACAGTGAAAATTACACATTTTCTTACTTGCAACGCAACACAATAATCAAGTTCAAAAAAGTCGAATTGAAGAAAAATCAAAATAATCTAAAGGTTTATTTCCTGATATAGTAACGTTGTTACAGATACTGGATGATCTAATAAATTTTTTATAGATGAATGATATATTGAATCAAATTACACACCAGAAATATCTTCATCCTCATTATTTATTGATTCTGATGGATCAGCCAGTTCAGAAGCACCTGTCTTATCTTTGACTTGCAGCTCATCTGGTTCTGATTCACCACTACTCAAATCCATAATTTTTTTGTGTAACTCAACGAAAAACTGTTGTAAAGTGTAAAAAAACGTATGTATTGTCTTGTTAGCAACGAATGCAGAATCGTTAGAGAGTCATGAGTAAACACAGAATGTACCTAATATGAACGATATGAAACAACAGACTTACATGAGATAATGAAAGGTTGATCTATATAGATCCAGATAGCTAGAAAATTATTATTTGAACTTATGAACCCGAAATGATACTATATTTTTCAAAATAGATCCCAGATTCGTAATCAGCGATCACAAAACACCATAGGTTCACGGTTTCATCAAGATTCGGGAGTACTGAAATATGGCCCGTTTGGAGAAGTAAGAGGGTATGATAGGGGTAGGGGTGTGTGAATTTTTTAAATTTGACCCCATATTAGTGATGAGTGTCTACAAAAACCCTCCGGATCTTGTTTATAACAAAAAAGTACTGATTTTCCTCCAGAACAGATATATCGGGTTTCCGGTCCAAAAGTTAATTTTATTTTTAATTAACGTTATAGTACATGTAAAGGTTATTAACATAACACATTTGGTTGTTTTTAATATAAAATTATGATAAATACAGAAAGAAGTACAGTTGTGTAGGAAATCAAATTCAAAAAATTTTTTGCCTTTTGACATTTTGCGAAATTCTGTATAATTATCGAGTTATTGTTAATTAAAAACTAACATAATTATGCAATCAGCGTTTGAGCTTGTACCGGGGTTTACTTAAGCAGCGTGAACCACACGTTTATACTAACAATAATGAGCTAATTTTTTTAACGCTATATCTCAAGAACGGTGAAGCTAGGTATTTGCAATTTTGAACATAATATTCTAAATTTAGTACTTAACAAGTTATTTAATAGGTTATTTAATGCATAATATTCCTGATGGTGAAGATAAGTTATTAATTCTGTAATATAACTTTTAATTACGGATTTTTTTTAAAAATAATTCCACTGCATTTGAGGTTAGAAATGAATGTATATAATTCTGTAAACACAGCTGCTTTGGCATTTTCATTGCGCCATCCTGCGGTCGATCGTGCTGCCTGCTTTTTTCAGATAATCAGCCTTTTGTTGGCAGCTAAAGCGGGACTGAACGTGTGCGCGTTCTGTTGCCGTTTTACTTTGTCTTTTCAGGTGATTAAAATTTATATTATAAATTTCTACAAGCTGTTTTATTTTATTTAAGCAATGAAAGAGAAAATAATAGTAAAATAGGCAATTATTCTTTAAATTTTTTATCTTGATCATTTATAAATCCACTTTATTTAACAAAACATCAAATAAAATGTAGCAAGGAAAGTGCTTCTTGAGGGGAGGGTAAAATAAATCTTGATCATTTATAAATCCACTTTATTTAACAAAACATCAAATAAAATGTAGGGAGGAAAGTGCTTCTTGAGGGGAGGGTAAAAAAAGTCTAGACAATAAAATGTAATTATACTCTCTTTGAAGAAATCAATAAAGACTTTAAAGATGATTAGGATAAAAAAACAGCACAAATATGTCCATGAAGTACTGAGTCAAATTTGATGGTAGATGCTCACACAGTTTGACTTATTTATTATCGACAAAAAATAAATTTTGGTAGAATTAGTTACCTACAACATTTATTTTGGCGCTCAAAGTTTCAATATTTAGATAATTCTGTCACGTATGCGAAATGACTCGGGTCCGCGGCTCTAATTCTTTTGGAGTCTCGTGCTCTCTTGCCCCTAAGCCTCCCTGTGCCAATTCACTTACGAACAAATCACGGGTATCCGCGAGCCGAGCTAACTCGAGGGAGCGGGCCGTGAGGTAATCGGGGCAACTTCGAATGATTGAAAGATTTGGTAACAATTAAAGCTAGTTTATTTAGTTCTTAATATTTACAATAAGCGACTCTCGGTCGCGGCTCTTAAGCCTGAATCGCGCCTGCTCTAACGGCGCGCTCGCCGAACCTATCGCGGACGAGAGAGAGAATACTAAACGATACTTAGCGCAACGCTCGCGTCTTCTCCGTCGCTGAGATGTCCGGCTCTCGATGTCTTCGGGCTGATAACGGGCGCCAGTCCCCGGCTCTGTGTCGGCCGCTGTGTCCAGGTGGACGTTGCTCGTCTGCTGGGCAGCGGGGCGAGGTCGTCGCTCCGATGTGGTTTCTGAGTAAGAAGTCGCGCCGGCCACGTGGTGATGTCGTCGCGGCTTCGTCTCGTCCCTTGGGTCAGTCTTATCGCTTCAAGGGTCGTCGGGCGGAGAGAGCGATTCTCTCCCGCGCGCTGGTTTTCTAACTCGCGGTTCTTCCCCCACTTACGCGTTCGCGGGGGGCTTCGGGTTTCGGCTGTGTTGCCGTCGCGTCGCGCCTCTCTCGCCTAGCGTAATTAACGCGGCTATTGGCCGTGCGCTGCGTCTCCGGCGCTCGTATACTAACTAATATGCAGAGATGTGTAACGTTACGATTACCACGTTACAATTCTATTATTCTATTATTCTCCGATCGGAGCAGTTGTTACTCCGACCACCAGAGTAGTGCACGCTGACCCTATTCGGAGCGCCCCCTGTACTGTCGGAGTACCGCACGCACCAAATTTTTTTCAGTGTACACGGAAAAAAGTGTTCCTCGTCAGACTCGGTGCTGTTCCTCTGGCGGCGAAAAGTGCAACTAGCACCGCATGGTGGCGTACCTTACTCGTATTAAACCAAAGATTATAGGGAGAGATTGCCAGTGCTGTGTTGAAAAAGCGTGGCGATTACGACAACGGCGCTCCTGACGGTGTGCGTATGAACCATACCCATCTAGCTCGAGTTCCCCCACTCTGCTCGCCACGGCGTGTACAACTCCTTGCTTCTTGATTTGGGAAGGGAAATGCAAACGAAAAACGCTGGAGGAGACTTATAAACAGACTGATTAGCCTCCATTATTTTTACCTTGTAATAATTAAAATTTTTAATTTTTATAACTTTGGAAAAATAAAAGGTTGTTGAGAATAACAAAATATTTCACAACTTCTGTTATTTCTGTTCTTTCCCGTGGAAACGATCTTATAAAATACTATAAAAATATACAAATTTTATAAAATCCGTATTATTTATCAGGTTTTATGCGGCTTTTGCACCATTTTATGGAGTTTTATAAGACCCTTTAAATAGGGTTGTTTTATTTGTTATTATTATTGCCGTTATCATTATTGATACTAAATTTTATTCTTATTGTTATTGAAACAAAATTAACTATTTCGTTTCAATAACAATAATAATAATTATTAATTGTTTCTTCATTTTGTATTCATTTTTAAATAAAATAATTAATTATTTAATATTTGCCCATCTCTTTTCTTTTTTTTAATGATTTATTATTTGCATTAACAGCATCCCGTAATGCTGTCGTCCAGCGAGACGCGCGAAAACAAAACACAATCATTTGTTTACAATCGCATCTGCCGCCAGTTTTCGTTGACAGCCGATGCGTTCGCTCGTGCAGCTTGATTTTTATACATTTATTTTTTTAAAAATATTATCCTTTATTTTTACTATTGATTTAAATTTAATTAATGAGTAGCTTATTACGTACTAATAAAAATTACGTTTAAAAATTTTGTAGTCTATCGCCTTATCCACTCTACAAATATTTGAATTGAAATTATAAGTCAGGAAGTCGCATATGCTTATCTACGTACCCACTAATAATTATTGTTTACATACATGCAATACCTATTTATAATTTTTTAAATATTGTCGAATTAGATAACAATTAACTAGCATGTAAATACAATTATGACATATGTACGAACACATAAAAAAACAAAATTAGTAAAATGTAAATTTCCAGACACATGTCTTATCTACAATATTTATTTTAAGTATATGCAACAATGTATACTTTACATTTGCAAATAGCATTTTTTCACTTTCGTTTACAAATTAATTCCATGTTAACTGAAACATTATATAATTGTTTACATTGTTCAAAAACTTTATATATGTTTATGTTATTAAAACATATAGTAAAAAGATATATATATATATATAAAGGGCTCTCAAAATTGATCACCTGCCGGCATAAAAATTTATTCGCCTCCTCGTAAACAAAATGTTAAAAGCGTATAAAAGTCGGTCGGTAACAGCATGCTGCGTTGGTCGAGCTTCCCCTCCACCGCTTTAGACGCATATTCCCTCACAACCGAACCCCACGAAAAGAAGCGAGCGAGGGAGGGAAGGCTAGATGCGTATGGTTCTATAATTAACTTAACAATAGTATCTATAATGATGACAATAATAATAATAATAAATATAACAAGAACAGAAATAACAGAAGTTGTTAAATATTTTATTGTTGTCAAAATACATTTTATTTTTTTAAAGTTATAAAAATAATAAATTTCAATTATTAAAAAGTAAAAAGACAGAATGTAGACTAATCAGCTGTTTAAAAGTCTCCTCCAGCGCTTTTCGTTTGCATTCCCCTTCCCAAATCAAAAAGTAAGGAGCTATACAAGCCGAGGCGAGCAGAGTGGGGGAACTCGAGCAAAATGTGTATGGTTCATACACACACCGCCAGGAGCGCCGTTGTCGAATTCGCCACGCTTTTTTAACACGGCACTGGCAATCTCTCCCTAATCTCTGATTAAACCCGTGCGCGCACATCTATATACTCGCAGCATTGAGTCATGCGGTGCTGATTGCACTTTTCGCCGCCAAAGGAACAGTACCGAGTCTGACGAGGAACACTTTTTTCCGTGTATAGGGGATGCTCTGTTGTCTCGCGAAAATCCGTGCACGCCGTATAGCGATGCAAATCGCGCGCTCAAAGACTTTTTTGAGCAGCCAAGAACTACGTACTATAATTACATATATAATATGTATAAATGCATATTATTATATGTAAACATAAATAGGAATTATAAAATAATAAATTAATATACAGCAAAATATTAATAATAATCTTTATTAATATAAATTATAAAAATTATCTTGTTGCAATATAATTTATGCCAAGTAAATTAATAAAAAGACATAATAATGGTGTTGGCAATATATCATAATTGATAATTTTTTTTTTCATGTTTATTTTGTGTAATGGTGTATCCGAATATGTGACTATCAAATCTGTTAACAATACAGAGAATATATTCGAAAAATAGTGGATCTTTGCAATAATTTAAAGCCTCTAAAATAATTGAGAAAATCACTTTTCTTGGTACAACTCTCTGGTACTATTTTTTGAATATCACCCTATTGAAAAATCTTACGTAAGATCTTATGCCAAAATCTGATCTGAAATTTTTTTATTTATAAAGGACTAAATACCGTGCAAAATGAGGATAAACTTGTTATTAAAGAATTTTTTTTCGATGGGACTTAGAATTTTTTCAGATGTGTAGCAAAACTTTTAAGTTCCGCATCTAAAAAAAATTCTTTAATAACAAGATTATCCTCATTTTTCACGGTATTTAGTCCTTTATAAATAAAAAAAAATCAGATCAGATTTTGGCATAAGATCTCACGTAAGATCTTACGTAAGAACTTACGTAAGATCTTACGTAAGATTTTTCAGTAGGGCAGAATCTTCTAAAGTTTCAATGTTATATAGTCCATAGCATTAACTGCAATAGTGTGCTTATATTAATATAAAAAATTCAAAACATTCAGCTTATACACCATTATCAAATATAACACTCAACCTAAAAAATTGTTCAATGTATAATAACTAAAATATGTATAACCGACGCTTTGGCGGAGTGGTGGAAATGCACCTCGGGCGATCGGGAAAGTTTAAGCAACTTTCGGCGTGGTCACTACTTGGATGGGTGACAGCGCTGGAAGTTGCGATGCTTCCTCGATCTCGAAAAAAAAACTCATTATCTATCACTTTAGATATTTACAAAAGGCGGATCTTAAACTTACGACAGATGGTATTTTTAATCGTCATTTTAACGCAGTATATAAACCCTGCTAGAAAAGCGGGATTAAAAAGGATTAAAAATAGGCAATTCTTTTTAATGAAAATTTCAATGCTGAATCTTAATCGCGATTTCTAGTATTGAAATGGATTTATGAATTCCAAAAATGTTCCAATTAAAAAAATTAAATTTAATTAAAATGGAATTAAAATTGGAACAAAACGAATTCAATTAAATAACATTTTAATTAATGTCAATGTGTATGAATGCTAATTACACAGAATCGCATTTTAAAAGGTATTAAAATTAATTGATATTAATTACAATTCAATAAGATTAAATAGATCGTAGAGTTAAGTGGATTGATAACGATTTAACTTTAATAATTTCTAATCCGTTCTTAATATGTAATAAACCTAGGAAAAAACGGATTGGTATACATTCCGATGCGCTTTCAACATAAAATATATTTAAAAAACGGATTAGAAATAATTGAAATAAATTGAAATTCATTAAAACCGATTACATTTCTTAATTTTTCAATCGATTTTAATAATTTCCAATGCATGTGAGAAATTTTAATAATTTCCAGTGCTCAATGCAACGTGAGCACAAAATTGGAAATTATTAAAGTCGATTAAAATGATTAAGAATTAAATCATTTATAATCATTTTAAATAATATCAAATTTATATTAACTGATTACAATACAAACGTATTGTATTAAAAACTTAATCGTTTTATTTATTAAACACGATTAAGTTTTTATTGCATTTCATCGATTTGTATCCTTTCCAATTGAATTTTATTGTAAAATTCTAATGCGAACCAAAAAATATTTTATTTTTCTATTAATACGGATTTATTTTTTGTAATTGCTTTAAGTATCGAAATAGATTAATTTTTTCAACATTAAAGTTAAAATACAATAATTAAATTGTATTTTTAACATTAAAATGCATGCATTGAGTGCATTATACGAACGCATTTTATGCCAAAGTTGAGCATTACAAAACTTCATTTGTTGTAGAATCAACGTGGATTTCTCTTGAATATTTGTTTTCAGTAAAAATACCGATTAATGTTTTCATTATAAATTAAATTATATTAAACGGGATTGAAACTGGATTGAAACTTATGACAAAGTTCAGCATTAAATAAGTTTATCTTTTGCATAATTAATATGGCTGCGACTTGAACATTTCCTTTCAGTATTAAAATCGATTAATATTTTTAACATTAATTTATCTTTAGCTGGTTCAAACTTCAATCCATTAAATTTTAATAGAGTATTAAAAAAGGTTGAAGTTGAAATATTTCCTTTCAGTATTAAAAGCGGATTCATTTTTTCGGCATTGAATTATATTCAAAAGGATTATAACTCTAATGCCAAAATTAGGCATTAAAAAACTTACTTTCTATTGCATTAAAGTGGATTAAATATGAATACGTATTTTAGATATTATAATCGATTTCTGGGTATTTGGGTTGAAATTAATTAAAATTGATTTAATGCGAATTCCAAAATTAGTTTTAAAAGAGATTTAATATTATTTTATTAAAATGTATTAAAAGTCATTGTAATTAAATGCGAAAATTAAGCATTAAATGTTATTTACATTTTACAGTATTAAAATAAATTGAAAATCGTCTCAAATGAATACTACTATTTCATATTAAATGAATTCGGATTAAAGTTCATTAAATAAGATTAACTTTCAATCGTACTATTTTATATTTAAATGAATTCGGATTAAAGTTAATTGAATAAGATTAATTTTCAATCCTACTATTTAATATTAAATGAATTCGGATTAAAGTTGATTAAATAAGATTAATTTTCAATCCTACTATATAACATTAAATGAATTCGGATTAAAGTTTATTAAATCAGATTAATTTTCAATCACGGCTACTGACCGATTGAATTGAACAGCATTCGTTGTATTAAAATGTATTAAAATAGATAAAATTTTAATACATTTCAATCTACATTAATCACGTATTTCTAGCAGGGAATACTATTAACGAATACACAAAAAAAGTATAAATATTTGCACATACACTCGAAGAAACGATAATTAGTCGGCACTGAAAAAAATCAGGTAACAAAATTGCAAAAATAATGCCATGTATTTTATTTGGACTAATTACTGAAATGTTGGCTGAAATTCGTTGGCCTTCACAACAAGAGAGGAGTCAGGGAGGAGAACTCAATCATGGATTATAAAAGTACACAGAAAATATAAGTGTACAAACCATCTGTCGTAGGTCTAACGAACACCTTATAAAAACCGCTTGTTTTAAATTTCCACGAGCTCCTCAATCTCGCAGGAATTTGCATTACTATACGGCGTGCACATGTGCACGGATTTTCGCGACGCAACAGCCATCCCATATACCGATGCACGCATCATACAGGGTGGATCATTTTAATAAAACTAGTCTAGACACTCCTAAATTAAGACATGAACAGAAAAAATTGTTCCTACAAAAGTTGCCCAGTTTAAAGGGGGCCATCTTTCTGCGTACTTGGTTTTGACCTTGAACTCAAATTTCAAGGTCATTTGAAAGTCAAGGTGATTTTTTTTAAATCAGATCCCCTATTTTTGACACCGGATTCATAAAGAGCATAACATTTTTGATCAAAAGTGCTTTTAATACTTTTTTGACTAAACGCATAGTTTTCGAGAAAAAAACTCGCTAACATTTAAACATTTTTAAATTCTTTAATTTTTTTCTCGAAAAGGATGCATCTAATCGAAAAATTACTAAAAATATTTTTAACTTACAATTGTGTGACAAATATGGCGGCACTTTTTATTTTTCCCATTTTTAATTTTTTTAGAATATTGTTTTTAGGCTATTCCATCTCATTTAAAAAAGTCACCGTGACCTTCAAATGACCTTGAAAGTTGAGTTCAAGGTCAAAACCAATTACACAGAAAGATGGCCTTCTTCGTCCTGGTCAACTTTTGTAGGAACAATTTTTTCTGTTCATAATTTAATTTAGGTGTGTCTAGACTGGTTTTATTAAAATGGACCACCCTGTATATAGAGGTGCAGGCACGCCACCTTGCGGTGCACAGTAACACAGTGAGCGGGAAAAGTGTTTGCATCGCACCTGAAAGCATCAGAGGATTATCTTCCTAGTAGACTTCAATATGAAGATTGTTCCATTCTATACTAATTTAGTAAAAAGTTATAGACATTTTTTTACCAATAAATTTTACTGTACTTAACAGTAACTTTTTCTACACAGTTCAACTTTTTTTTTTTACAATTTGTGACAAAATCTGTAACAGAATTACTGTACCTTTTAAGAATAACACTATTTCTATTAATGTATTATAGGCAGCATTATATATAAACGAATGAAGATACAGATATACGATAAGTTTACTTTATTCAAAAATTTATATTTTTAAGAAAATTTGAAGACCACGAAAAATTCAATAAATACTTCCCCTATTAAAAAAAAACTATAAAATACTAAATTCTTTGCTATCAAAATAAAATTTATTCTTTAATTAATCTTGAAAAATAAAGAAAAATAAAGCAATACATGTTACACGGAGAGAAAAAACCTAGTAAAAATTGTGAAAATTCATAGTAAAAATTGCTATTTTATATAGGAAAAGAATGACAGTCTTGTACTGTATTAAAAATTATTATGAAACATAGTAATTTTTATAAATAGCAATAACTGCTAAAAAAAATAGTAATTTTTGCTAAATATGTAATAATTTTTAGAATTTTTAATAAGAAATATTGAAATTATGGCATAACATTTTTGGAATGTACCTAATGTAATTTTTAATATTCAAAGTAATAATTTTTAGTATTGAAAGTACTAATTTTTAGTATTAAAAGTAGTAATTTTTAATATTTAAGAAATTAATTTTTAGAACGTAGAATTTGCAAATTTTGCAAAATATTTTTTTTTGCCACTGAAATTATTCTCATCTTGACTTGGAGACTCTTGTATATATTACTTATTCGAATTAACTTAACACTCAAACTCTTTTCTATCGCTAAACAGTATTGCTGAAATTTAACGCATTCGCTTCAATTACATATATACGCATGACCTATTATTAGACCTAACCTATCATACATAAATCTACTTCTACGTTTTCGCACGTAATGTACCATGACAGAAACTTATTTTTCTTATATACTAACCAATATGGCTTCCAACCACTTGCGGGTGACGATTTTTTCTCCGCGCCACCTAGGTATAGCATTTTAAGTATTTTATTTGAATCTTAGAACTATTATTGGCGAAATATTAAAAGCTGATAAGCAATAAAATCGATTGAAAAAGTAAAAAGTAGACTTTATTTTAATTTTGCATTTTTATTATTTCTTTTATTATTAAATTACATCCAATTTTTACATATGCGTAATCCAGGCGCACCCGACGCGAGCTCAGGCACGACCGGCGCGAGCTCAGACGCATGCGCATACGCTTCCGACCACAAGCTTTACTATAGAAAATAGTAATTTTTGTAACAAAAGTTATCAAACGTTGTTAATATTTCTAGTAAAATTTACTACTTTTTGTTCGTAAAATTTAATACTATTTCTAGTACAATTTATTATTACAACTTTTACTATAAAAAATAGCAATTTTTGTAACAAAATTTATTAATATTATAATATTAATAGTACATTTTAGCATTTTAATAACAAAATTTACTATATCAATATCAAAATTCCTCATTATTCAAGACTGTCACTTCCCTGCTAGAAAAGCGGGATTAAAAAGGATTAAAAATAGGCAATTCTTTTTAATGAAAATTTCAATGCTGAATCTTAATCGCAATTTCTAGTATTGAAATGGATTTATGAATTCCAAAAATGTTCTATTAAAAAAATTAAATTGAATTAAAATGGAATTAAAATTGAAACAAAATGAATTCAATTAAATGACATTTTAATTAATGTCAATGTGTATGAATGCTAATTACACAGAATCGCATTTTAAAAGGTATTAAAATTAATCGATATTAATTACAATTCAATAAGATTTAATTCAAAATTGAATATACACTGTTAAAAATATCTACTTGAAATTTAATGTAAAATTACTGGAAGCAAATTTTATTTCGGAACATTAAATTTCATTTACCTGTACATTAATTTTCAAGTTACACTGCTAAAAAGATATGCTTAGAAATTAATGTAAATGTACATTGAATTTAATGCACTTATAACATTAAAATTCAAATGCTTTGGTTGAATTTAAAAAAAAATTATCGGATTTGAATTTGAACCTTCCGTGTACAAGTTTAACTCCTAAGGCCATATATATTCAATGAACAATTTTTATACTTCAAATTTTATTTTATATAGATTTAAGTTATATTTTAATTATACTTTAATTATATCTTAATTATATTATAATGTATTTTAAGTTGATGATACCAATGTACAATAATATTATATGTTAAGATCGGCATCCCCTTAAATGAAAAAACTTTTCTTTCGATGAGATTCGAACCTGCGACCTTCCGATTCAGAGTCCAACACCTAGTTCGCTTGACCACGAGTTCCTTGTTAGTATATTACATTTATTTTGCCCTTAACACGAATTCGCAAAATCCGCCGTATTCGGTTTGAGCATTATGAAAAAAAAGCTGTTATTATTAAACAATAATTATTGTACAAAATTTATTATTTTATTCATTTTGATATTAAATTATCAGCACACTGAGAGAAATTTTGTAGTAAACTTAGCAATGTTTCTAGTAAATTTTACTAGACTGCTGTTGTAATTTCCTCACAGACTACCCAAGTCGACATTTTTACAATAATCCTAATAAATTTTTACAGTTACCATAATAATATTAATATTTCCACTTAGAAAAATTCTTAGGTGCCCTACAAAAAATTACAATGCTGCATAGTAAAATTAGCGATCTGTGAAAAATTGGAAGGTGCCCTATACATTTTTACTAGGTGCTATTGTAATTTTTATCAGGGGCCTAGTAATTTTTGTCAGTGGCCTAGTAACTTTTGTCAGGGATCTAACAAATGTTACTATAAAGATATGAATTATTATGACCATACCTAGGAATTTTTAATATATGGTCGTTTTACGCATGCGCAATGTGAGAACGCGTGGCCCCCCGAGCCGGCGCGGGATTTCTCGTCACGAATAGTACCTCTTTTACTCACTAGAGGGAGATTTTTACTTGGTTCATCTACATCTTCAACACATTTTTATTTATTTATAAAACTAAACAATTTTACATTATTTTTAAATAATAATTATTTAAATACATCTTGTATAATACATCAGCAATTATTATACTTTCCTTAGTCCGTTACGTATTGAGAATTTTGCGATATTTCTTTTTCTCGCAAGTGCATAAATTCAGCACACTAAGTATATAAGTGCGACTTGTTTAGTCAATATCGTATATGTATAATAGCGTGCGTCCAAGTATATGTTGCGTTAGGTAGGGTTAGATAAGTTTTTCGATATGCGTTCGTTAAATGTGTTTATAAGCGATTGAATGCGTAGTTATAAGTCTCTGGCTATTTAAGAAAAAGTAATTCACTAGGATATTAAATTTCAAGTAATACCTTAGGATGAAACTAAGAATAAAACAAAAAAACTGAATAAATTACATTTTATCTTATTATTATAATTATTTATATACAGTAAATTTTAAACGGTCACTTAATAATATTTCAGAGGTTCTCTTAGAAAAATTGCAAGGTATTATTGTAAAAATTACAAGCTACTATTGTAAATATTACAAGGTGGTAGTATTGTAAAAATTCGTAGTCGGCAAAGATGGCAAAATTACAATAGTGTATTATAAAATTTTTAAGGTTGTCAGTCTGTGAGGAAATTACAATAGTACTCTTGTAAATTTTCCCATAAACCTTGTAAATTTTCCACCAAAATTTCTCTCCGTGCATTTATCCTTGAAATTTAATGCGATTACATTCAAATACATTAAAATTGTTGTGAATGTTTTCTTGTTAATCAAATTAAGCAAACTAAAATTATTAAATGGTCAATATTCACATATAAAATAAATAAAACTTAATTTATTAACAAAAAAAAAGTTCTATAAGGGATTTGAACCCGATCCAAAAAATTACAATTCCGGCATGTTATCCTCTGAGCTATTACAACATATAGTGTTACATGGCAGGACGTCGCATATGTTCATCTGCCTATCCTATTCATGTACGCATACATTAAAATTCAAGCATTGACTACAAATAATAAATGTTTACATGAATTTTAATATGGAAGTACATTAAATTCGAGTACATTCACAACAATTTCAATGTAGTCACATTCAATTTTAAGTATAAATGCAGAAAATGTATTTTATTAATTTCAACATTAAATTTTTTGCATTTATACTTGAAATTTAATGTGACTGCATTCAAATTTACATTGAAATTTTTGTGAATGTACTTTTAATTTAATGTACGCATACATTAAATATGAGGAATACATGCGTTAAAGTGATAGTTATGTGTGTTTCTAACTTTTAAAGTACTATTAACAAAGTTATAATGTAACTTTGCATTGAATTTTGAAAAAAATGCATTGAATTTTTGGCACAAAGTGATTAATTTTACATTCATTTACGCAAATATTAAAAGCGGATTCGTTTTTTCGGCATTGAATTATATTAAAAAGGATTGAACTCTAATGCCAAAATTAGGCATTAAAAAAGGTTTTTTCCATAGCATTAATGTGGATTCAACTTACATATTTCCTTTCGGTATTAAAAGCGGATTAATTTATTCAGTATTGAATTATATTGAAAAGAATTAAACTCTAATGCCAAAATTAGGCATTAAAAAATTTTACTTTCTATTGCATTAAAGTGGATTAAACATGAATATTTCCTTTGAGTACTAAAACAGATTCAAATTTTCAGCATTAAATTATATTAAAACAGATTAAATATGAATACTTATTTTTGATATTATAATCGATTTCTGGGTATTTGGGTTAAAATTAATTAAAATTGATTTAATGCGAATTCTAAAATTAGTTTTAAAAGAGATTTAATTTTATTTTATTAAAATGTATTAAAAGTCATTGTAATTAAGCATTAAATGTTATTTACATTTTATAGTATTAAAATAAATTAAAATCGTCTCAAATGTATACTACTATTTCATATTTAAATGAATCCGGATTAAAGTTCATTAAATATAATTAACTTTCAATTGTACTATTTTATATTTAAATGAATTCGGATTAAAGTTCATTTAATAAGATTAATTTTCAATCCTACTAATTAATATTTATAAGAATTCGGATTAAAGTTCATTAAATAAGATTAATTTTCAATCCTACTATTTAACATTTAAATGAATATAAATTAAAGTTCATTAAATCAGATTAATTTTCAATCACGGCTACTGACCGATTGAATTGAACAGTATACGTTGTATTAAAATGTATTAAAATAGATAAAATTTTAATACATTTCAATCTACATTAATCACGTATTTCTAGCAGGGTTCTTTCCTATGAGAAAATAGTAATTTTTATTAAGTTTTTTCTCTCCGTGTACATTAAGGTATTTGATACCTAAGATATAGATCTTCTACATAAAATAATTCAATACTCCGAGAAAATTTACTTGAACCATCGACCATTTCTTTCTGTTAAAGTAACGGTCGCTGATACCCTGAATCAACCGAACTCTAAAACTTCTATTTAACAAACCGAATCCGTTAATTTGACCTATTTTTTTTCTAGAATTAAAAATAATTTTCTTTCTTGCAGTTTGGAGCTTCGTTTTATTGACGATGAATATTGCAGTTTTGCAGTAAACATTTGAATGAATCTTATTATTTACGCAGTACATATTTATACTTTTATTTTATACACGTCCCTATTGAAAAATCTTACGTAAGATCTTACGTAAGATTTTTCAATAGGGTTCAACTAATTTTTTTTCTCCGAGTACACCTAAGTAACATTTCATATGTGTTGAAAAGATTTATTTTATATGAACTGAAAAAAAAAATAACAAGTGGAGTTTACTTTTTGTAAATATACCTCTACATAATTATCACACATAATCAAACATGTTTTTCTAAAAGGCCTATACCTTAGGAAACGAAAACCCTACTGAAAATGTGTGCACTGTTTTTCGTGTCGCTTTTTGTGTCGCTTTTTGCGTCACCTGATCGAGAAAAAAGAGACACAACTAATTGCGCGACTAATCTGTAAAAAAAATTTAAAAAAATATAGAAAATTATATTGTGTACAATAATAGAATATAATAACTTCAAAAAATAAAATTAATAAAAATCAAAGGGACTTGGACTTCCGATCGGCTTCCTTACTCAAGGTGTCCCGTAGACCGAAGAGCGTTCCTGGACACCTGGATAGCTTCCGCAAGAACAATTTTTGACTTTTTGCTCTGCGATTCTCCTTCTAGTCATTTACTCATTTACAGGAACTATTTTCGGATGGATTTTAGCAGCTTAAGGACCTTCCAATGGAATTTGGTCATATCCACGAGGAATTACGGACTGGATTTTAGCAAATTTTTGATAATTTTCCAGTTGAATTTTGGTAAAATCCAGGCGAATTTTGCAACCAGATTCGCGCATATGCATAAAGATTTGCAAGTGAGAATCCCGCTGCAATATCCATCCATCCAACCAAAATTCACCAATAAAAGCCAAGTTAGGAAAGCAAAAAATCGAAAATTGTTCCTGTGAAGGATGTCTAGGTGTCCAGGAATCCTCTAATCGACGAGACACCTTGCGCTAGCAAGCCGACTAAGAAGAGAATCGGAGAGCAAAAAATCGAAAATTATTCCTGTGGAGGATGTCCAGGTACCCAGGAACCTACTCTGATCGACGAGACACCTTGTGCAAGGAGGTGAAAATCCAAGTCCTTTTTATTTTTATTAATCTTATTATATTGATTTAATATTATATTTTTTAAATTTATTATATTCTATTATTATATATACAATATAATTTTCTATATATTTTTTTTTACAGATTAGTAGCGCAATTAGTTGTGTCTCTTTTTTCTCGATAACCCACACAACACAGATATATTGCAGCAATATCTTCACAATATTTTAATATCACTGGAATATTACAAGATGTACATAATATCGCCAAAATATTCCTTAAATATTAAATTGTGAGATATGACTTTGCAATATTGCTGCAGTACTATAGTGATACTGCTAATGGATATCTATCGAGTCTAATATTTCTAAGGTACTGCAAAAATATTTGAATGTAATATATGTCAAATAAATATTGTGATGATATTTCAGCAATCCTGCGTTGAAATATATCACAATAAAATATTACTGAGATATTCCGTCTATATTAAGCAGAAATAATCGTCTTTAAAATATTCACAAAATATTTTAGCAATATTCAATTATGCTATTTTATTAAAGCTTGCAATCAAATATCATAATAATATTGCAAAAATAATGATCAGATGTATATCATGCAACAATATTCCCGCAATATCACAGCAATAATTTAAAGATGAAATAATCGAATATCACAATGCAATATCGCAGTAATACTGAAAGATTGTTGAATAAAGATTTATTGTACAGAAATATTAGTGCAATATTCCAACGACAATTCAAAGATGATGTGGTTTGAATATTCTAATGCATTGTTGCCATAATACTCCGAAAATATTAAATAGCAACGTATTGTATAGAAGTATTCATGCAATATTCCAACGACAATTCAAAGATAATGTGGTTTGAATATTCTAATGCATTGTTGCCATAATACTCCGAAAATATTAAATAGCAACGTATTGTATAGAAGTCTTCGTGCACTACTGCAACGATAATTCAAAGATGAGGTGATATGAATATCATAATGCAATATTACAATAATACTTCGAGAATATTACACTGAGAAAAAAATTCAGTTGGATCAAAAGACTCGTGCCTATAAATGCGAGCAACAGTATACTCTGTCAATTTGACAAATTTTGATTTTGAATTGAACAGCTTTGTTTTGTTAAATTAAAACCTTATGCTGTTGATTCAACGCCCCATATCGTTGATTCAAAGTACTTGTAATTGTAGTTTAGAATATTATTTCACTTAAATTAACCATTCTATACATATACTTCAACCGAATTTCCGAATCTAGAAAAAAAGAAATTAAAACTTTTTTATTCTCAGAACCTTAACGCCTTTTATTTCTGTCGCTGTATTTAAACTGCAACTTATTTGCTGGAAACTGAATGAAATTTATGAAGGTTTCTTAAACAACTGCACATTTAAGCGGGAACACATTCGATGTTTTTTCACATTAATATTATATGTCGGTATCACACATACTTTCTCGCAAGGACGCTTACAAATCTAAAGTACGCATCGCAGTTATATGTAGTCGCACGCATAGTTACATATGTACGTTTGAAATATTTTCTTCTTATATACTAACCATCACGAATGCTGGTCGCTTGCGGGTACAGAAAAACAACAGTCGCCTTCTAGGCGAGAAGCCGGTATTAGGAATAGCGGCTGGGTAGCCTTATAGGCGTGCGTCGAAACTTGGTTATAAAGACCTACCGTAAACTTAGGCGCATACTCCAAGTAAAACAGCACACTACGCGACAGCGAAGGCACGAGAGGCCCACGTGATTGGAAAAAGGGAGGGAAGCGCGATTTGGCCAAGTGATCGACGAGCCCATCTCTCTCACTCAGAAATTCTGTTAATTGAAAAGTTATTGTCTGTCATTTGATGTATTAAACAATTCATTCAACAATAAAATAACTTTCAAATTAACTTACTCAAATTCTTGTGATTTCAAGAATTATACTTTCATTTTAAACAAAAATCTTATGTTTCATTAGAATGAATGTTGAATCGATAGGCGCGTTTTCAAAACACCGGTCGCGCCTTCAAAACAACAGTATATGCCACTGTTCATCGTTCATGGCGCTGAGTCTGTTGAATCAACAGAATATTCTTATGTTTCAACTAGATTTTTTTC
This sequence comes from Sycophila sp. Sp_5, assembly GCA_018906775.1. NCBI lineage: Eukaryota > Metazoa > Arthropoda > Insecta > Hymenoptera > Eurytomidae > Sycophila > Sycophila sp. Sp_5. The sequence continues at coordinate 118,076 of JACCID010000185.1, read as the reverse complement.
TCAGTGTAAGTAAAGTAATATCGTGCAGAAATATTCCTAAAATATTACATCAACAAATTTAAATTAAATTATTTTGAATATCACACTGCCATATTGGAATAATATTACAAGAATATCACAGAGGAATATCGTGCAGGAATATTTCTGCAATATTACATATATTGTTTAAAGAATAATACACAAAAATATTCCTTAAAAATTACATCAATAACTGAAAGATAAAGAATAAAACATTTTGAATATCATACACCGAGAAAAAAATTTAGTTGAATCAATGGCCGCGAGGACAATAAATCGCAACAACTGCCCTTGCTCCATTGACTGAACGGAAAATCTATTGGATTAATTCATTTTTTATTAAATTAAACGCATCCATCATTAGACTAATAAATATTTCCGTCAAATTATTGAAACACGTTTTTATTAAAATGACTTCAATATTTATATTAAAATAAAAACATTTTTTACTAAAACAATAGTACAGAGGTTAATTTAATGAATATTTTAATTAAGTGAATATTACATAATATATTAAAGTAAATAAAAAAAAATCTATTCACTTAATAAATAAGTTTCTTTCAATGAACAATAATTCTATTAAAAGAAACTATCGCTTAATTGTAACAATGAATTGTTGTATTAAATCAACAAACATTGTTCTTTTTTTTGTAAATCAACGAAATATTAACAATCGATGTGATAATGAATTAGTTCATTTTTTATTGATAATAATCACATAAAACTAGGGAAGTAAATGGTAACGTATCCGTAAAATTATTAAAATGTCTATATAAGCTAAAATATACTACATGATATAAGGAGAGGAAAAGGGGGAGCGGTAGGCGAAAGAGCCGACGACGTTGGTGACCGGCGCACGACTTTTGTTTACATTCCGAACGTTCTCGAATTTCGTGTTACCGATAAATGATAAACTTATATTTCATTTATAAATATTGTTTCAAAATTGACCGCTAGAGTTCGGCTTTTCTCGCAAGCGGCTGGCAAACGTCCCGGTTAGTATATAAGGACAAGTCGTAAGAGTTTTAACATTGTATGCGAGCGATGTGTTTAATGATAGGTACTATGTAATAAAACATGCGTGCGGATATTAGCTTTAGTACTAGATATTAGCTTTAGGTGTATGGCTTACGAAAGATTTAATTATATTAAGGTATCTGATAAAATAAAAATGTAATCATCCACTTCCACAAAACTTCAGTGTATTTCAGATTCTTCAAAAGTTTCCAGGCCATTCTGCGATAACGATATTATAAATAACCAAAAATATGAAATCGAGATTCTTTTTTTATTTATTTTCATCAGTAGCCTCTGGGTCATTAAATTAACATCGTATTTCTGTTGTTTCAACAATATTGCAGTCTGTTGAATTAACTGCCTCTAGTATGTTAAAATAACAAAAAAGATGGTTGTTGCTATTTATTGTCCTCGCGGTCATTGTTCCAACTAAATTTTTTTCTCGGTGTATGGATGCAATATTCCTTACAATATTATTATTCTAAAATGTTAATTAGAAAATTGAGTGCACGAATATTTCTTTCATATTAAAATTTATGTAGGCAGATGGACATATGCGACGTCCTGCCATGTGATACTAAATGTTATGATAGTTAAGTGGATAACATGCCGGAATTGTAATTTTTTGGATCGGGTTCAAATCCCTTATAGAGCTTTTTTACATCTTTTTTTTTGTTAATAAATTAAGTTTTATTTATTTTATATGTGAATATATTGACCATTTAATAATTTTAGTTTTCTTAATTTAATTAGCAAGAATACATTCAAACAATTTCAATGTATTTAACGTAGTCGCATTAAGTTTCAAGTATAAATCCTGAAAATCTAATGTAAAAGAGAATTAAATAATAAATTTTGTACAATAATTATTGTTTTAATAATAAACGCTTTTTTTCTCATATAATGCTCAAACTCAATACGACAGATTTTGCGAATTTGTCTTAAGGGGATGCCGAACATAATTTCCACGCTCTACTGTACCAACAATTCTCTATATTCTCTGCTATAGCATCTAATGTAAATTTGATTTTTCAAATAATTTTGAAACGGCTTGCTTAATGGCAGTTCTGTTTGCATCAAAATATTATTTATAATTCGTAGAATGTGCGTAGACTTCTTTTATGGCTGATTTCGTTTCCTATTGCTGAAAATACTGACTTATTTTTCAATTGGAATTGAAATCAGCCAAAAAAAAAGTTTACGCACATTCTACGAATTATTAATAACATTTTGATGCAAACAGAACTGCCATTAAGCAAGCCGTTTCAAAATTATTTGAAAAATAAAATTTGCCTTAGAGGTTAGCAAAGAACATAGAGAATTGTCGGTATAGTAGAGCGCGAAAATTAAGATAGGCATCCCCTTAAGTGCGAAATAATAATATAATATACAATCAAGGACTCATGGTCAAGTGGACTAGGTGTTGGACTCATAATCGGAAGGTCGCAGGTTCAAATCTCATCGAAAGAAAAGTTTTTTTCATTTAAAGGGATACTGATCTTAATATATATTTGTATTTGTATTATCAATTTAAAATAAATTATAGTATAATTAATCAAATTGGTAGTATAAAAATTATACAGATATCCTTGGAATATTTGTACAATTTCAATAGCAATATTGCTGCAATATTACAGAAACATCATTTTACAATACCTCTGTGGTGAGTGTCGAAGACATAAAATATTTCTGCAATATTTGTGAAATATTACCGCGACACTCGATATTGCAAAGGATATTCCAAAGTATTATTTCAATATTTCAGTGATATTGCTATAATGTATACATATCCGTGGAATATTCAATATTAATATTACTGCAATATTACAGAAACATCATTTAACAATATTTCTGTGATGAAAGTGTCGCGGACATTAAATATTGCTAGAATATGAAAGAAATATTGCTGTGACACTCGAGGCAATACTCCAAAGTAATATTTCAATATTTGTGTGATATTGTTGCAACATATCTGTGTTGTATGGGAAGGTGACGCAAAAAGCGACACGGAAAACAGCACACCCATTTTCAGTAGGGTAGCTTAAAGAATTAAATATTAAAATTGCTTAAGAATAAAGTATCTGAATCAAAATAAAAAGTAACCTTTAGAGTACGGGAAAAAATTAACCTTTATTTAAGTAAATTTATCTACACGGTGGGCCATTTTAATCTATGCACCTGAAAAACTCAGTAAGTTCGCATCCTATCAAAAAATGACCTTTGTAAAAGTTGTAGGATACAAAGGGGGACATCTTTTTGTACCATTAGTTTTGACCTTGATCTCAAATTTCAAGGTTATTTGAAGGTCAACTTTTGTTTTTTAAATAGGAAACCCTATTTCTGATACCTGATTTTGAAAGAACATAAAATTTAGAGTCAAAAGTGTTTTTAGCATTTTTTTGACTAAACGCATAGTTTGTGAGAAAAAAATTGGCTAATATTTAAACATTTATAAACTCTTCAATTTTTTTCTCGAAAAGAATGCATCTAATCGAAAAATTACTAAAAATATTATTGATTTAGAATTGCATGAAAAAGAAGGTGGTATTTTTTATTTTTCTAATTTTCAATTTTTTAGAATATTGTTTTTAAGACAATTGCACAAAATTCAAAATTAGAAAAATAAAAAATACCACCTTCTTGTTCATGCAATTCTAAATCAATAATATTCTTAGTAATTTTTTGATTAGATGCATCCTTTTCAAGAAAAAAATTGAAGAGTTTAAAAATGTTTAAATATTAGCCAATTTTTTTCTCACAAACTATGCGTTTAGTCAAAAAAATGCTAAAAACACTTTTGACTCTAAATTTTATGTTCTTTCAAAATCAGGTATCAGAAATAGGGTTTCCTATTTAAAAAACAAAAGTTGACCTTCAAATAACCTTGAAATTTGAGATCAAGGTCAAAACTAATGGTACAAAAAGATGTCCCCCTTTGTATCCTACAACTTTTACAAAGGTCATTTTTTGATAGGATGCGAACTTACTGAGTTTTTCAGGTGCATAGATTAAAATGGCCCACCGTGTATATAACCAAAAAATAGTATGAGGCAGTTTTAGTATTGTTAAGAGTTAAAATATTATCTCGATACAATAAAAAATTCGATATTCTAGTAGTAAAGCTTTTGTCCTTACTATTGTTCTATCATTTTATTGTTCATAAATAAAATAATTATATTAACATTTCGCAGGAAAAGCAGCCTAATGGAAAATCTTAGTGAGAACTTAGCTGATATTTCATGTTAACAATACATCATAAAATCATTCAAAGTGTATATTTTCCGATGTACCATTAGAATAACATCAAAAAACGTACACTTAAAAGGCCCGAACACTGTAAACTGCGATTTTTCATATGATTTTTATTTTATTTATTAAAAAGAAACGGACGTTCCGATTTACATGAAGCTTTACACATATGTTAATAAATGTTTAAATTATCCAAAAAAAATTTTTTTTTTTGTCGGCCTTGTTTGTATTCTGTAGCTGATCCAAAATGGCGCCTTTTTAAAATGACCCTTGTCGCGTTGACAGCAAATCAGCAAAACGGAGCCTCCTAGAGCAAAAAACAAAAAAGATTCTTAAAATATACATTACTGGCTACTGTTTGACGTAGGAGATTTTAAAAATATTGATTAGAAAAAAAAATGGCGGCTGTTTCAAGAAAAAAATTTTTTTTTTTCGCGTAAAATTTTTCTTCAAACAGCCGCCATTTTTTTTCTAATCATTATTTTTAAAATCTCCTACGTCAAACAGTAGCCAGTAATGTATATTTTAAGAATCTTTTTTGTTTTTTGCTCTAGGAGGCTCCGTTTTGCTGATTTGCTGTCAACGCGACAAGGGTCATTTTAAAAAGGCGCCATTTTGGATCAGCTACAGAATACAAACAAGGCCGACAAAAAAAAAAAATTTTTTTTGGATAATTTAAACATTTATTAACATATGTGTAAAGCTTCATGTAAATCGGAACGTCCGTTTCTTTTTAATAAATAAAATAAAAATCATATGAAAAATCGCAGTTTACAGTGTTCGGGCCCTTTAATCTATTCAAGGAACTGTAGCTGCAGTGCAACTTCAATTTGAGAAGTAAAATGAGATTTTGTCATTCGATGTCAACCGCATTCTCACGTGAGATTTATTAATAGGCTAACATGTCGCAGAGTCAAAGTTTATTTATTTATTTTGTACGTATATTTAAGGTAGCATGCACAGAGAGAAATTTCGTATAAAAATTATCCTGACACAAAGTAAACACAGACCTTTTTCACTCGGTTATAGCATTATTAAACGACAGTAAAATTTGTTTTAAATTTTATAAAAATATAATTCTTATAGATACTTCTATTCAAAATTAAACTGCCGGCTCGCTTTTGACATTTGGAACTGTATCTTGACTAAAAAAACAATAATTTATTCAGGTAATTTTACACCATTGATAAATTATGAAAATTCAATTCTTTTTAAAGCTATTATTTTACTTCAATAAAAAATACAAACGAATCCTAAAAAGTCCGGTGTTAGCGTTAAAATAACGGAAATGTCGAATTGCTTACTTACTTATAAGAAATATTTTTTAAAAAAACTATAAAAAAAATATTTTTGTCCTTTTATTTCCTTAAAATTTACTGTATAGAGAAAAGAAACAATAAATTTACTTATAATAAAGAGCTTGGAAAATATAAAAAAATCATATTATTCAAGCTTTTTACGTCAAGAAATTATGATACGAACTTGCAATTTTGTAAAATGATAATTCGTTACCTAACGGAGGGCACGAATCCTTTGATTTTTTGATATTTTAATACTCTTTGTTATAAGCAAATTAATTGTTTTTTCCTCTACTTCATTATGGCGCCAAATTTGTCGCCCCGTTATTTTAGGCTACATTGTAAAAAATCCCTTTTGTAAAATTACTACACTTAATGTGGGTAATCAAGCGACCTACTTTGAATGTAGCGACGTTACTATCGCCTTTCACAATTTTATTGCCACAAGAGTAGAAGTACCACTCGTATAAGCATAATACTGACCGATGACGCATTTCGCAGATGGCAGTACAGCCGAGGTTTGAGGTTATAAATGCGAATCATTTGAAAATTACTGTGATAATTGCAAATGCTAGATAATTTGTGATTGTACTACATGAATGGCAATTTGTGGGAAGAATAATTTAGTAAAAACTAAATCAAATTGCATATAAAAATAACTTTATTTTATAATTAAGAATGAAAAACTAATATTTTCTAACCAAAGTTTTATTAAAATATAATTTGATTAAATTCAACATCGTTGTTTAATATTTTAAATAATAATTAATAAAATAATAAATAGGCTGCACATAATTTACAATGTTTAAATAATTAATTTAGTAAACTTTAACTTAAGAGTGACTCTTAAGTCTGGACTCTCGACGTCTAGACGTGAGGAATTCCCAAATCGAAGTGTTAGTTGCAGTGGAGCCTGGAGCATGGGCGTTCGAAGGGATTTTTTGTGGTAGTAAAATTGCAATCGTACTTAATTGTACTATTACTTGTTAGAACGTGAATTTATTAGCAAAAACGTAAATTTCGCCGTCATTATACTAGTAAAATCGCGACATTGAATGTGTTCTATTCTATCCACATTCAATGTCATTGAATGTGATTGAATGTGAACATGAACATTGAATGTGAACAATGAACATTGAATGTGTTCTATTCTATCCACATTCTATTTTTACGTGATTTATCGTTGAAATGCACACCGTAAAATTACTACCCTATTGAAAAATCTTACGTAAGATCTTACGTAAGATCTTACGTGAGATCTTATGCCAAAATCTGATCTGAAATTTTTTTATTTATAAAGGACTAAATACCGTGCAAAATGAGAATAAACTTGTTATTAAAGAATTTTTTTTCGATGGGACTTATAATTTTTTCAGATGTGTAGCAAAATTTTTAAGTTCCGCATCTGAAAAAATTCTAAGTCCCATCGAAAAAAAATTCTTTAATAACAAGTTTATTCTCATTTTGCACGGTATTTAGTCCTTTATAAATAAAAAAATTTCAGATCAGATTTTGGCATAAGATCTCACGTAAGATCTTACGTAAGAACTTACGTAAGAACATACGTAAGATCTTACGTAAGATTTTTCAATAGGGTAGCACTAGCGTAAAATCGCTATTGCTAACGCTATTGTAATTTTCATTTGGGATTTTTTACAGTGTAGTCTTTCCTTTAGGAAGTGAAAATTCTGAATTATTTTCCGCTCGTACACTGAGAGACTCACCTGGGTAAAATTTAAAAAGTGGTTGGTAAAAATTACCAACCTACGTGGGTAAACTTGTCACAGACTGCCCACATTGTAATTTTTACAAGCTAGCTTGGTAAAAATCCTCATTAGCAAATTTTACTAACCTACTTTGTAATTTTTACCAACTAGGTTGGTAAATTTTATTCACTCAACTTTTAATTGTTTCGTGAATGTACTTGTAATTTTTGCTATATTAAAATTAGAAAATTTATCTAAGCAAATTTGTAAATTTCATGAAAGAATAAATATTTTTAAAAATAAATAATTTAAACATTTTTTAGAAGTTACTCGATTAGTCTTTTTTTCGCTTGAAGAATCATCCCCTTTAAGACATGATTTTTTTCAAACTTTACACCATCGCTATATATCAAGATCATCGCATCGCATTTATTTATACTATTTACAATTTTATCGCAGTTTAACGCAACCTAACCTAACGCATATTGCAGCTTACTAAACATATGCATAGAGTTTTTTCAACCATCTTATATACAAACCGAGGCCAAACCTATCCACTTGCGAGTATGTACGATAGTCGTGACACCATCTAGTGGATATTTATAAATTAATTTAAAACAACAAAACAGTCGGTACACGCGGTCGCGAGAGATCGTATGAGTGCCGCACTGCCGCTCTGTTCCGCGGCTGCGCAAATGCGTCTGCGCATACCTTTGTGATAAATTACAAGCTAGTTGGTAAAAACTACAACTACAGCTGTTACACAATACAATTAATTTCATAATTATTGAAAGAAAATATATTTAAGGGGATGCCTAACTTTATTTTCGCGCTCTACTATACCGACGATTCTCTATGTTCTTTGCTAACCTCTAAGGCAAATTTGATTTTTCAAATAATTTCGAAACGGCTTTCTTAATGGCATTTCTGATTGCATCAAAACATTATTTATAATACGTAGAATGTGCGTAGACTTCTTTTTTGGATGATTTCAATTCCAAGTGAAAAATAAGTCAGTATTTTCAGCAAAAGGAAATGAAATCAGCCAAAAAAGAAGTCTACGCACATTCTACGAATTATAAATAATATACTGATGCAAACAGAACTGCCATTAAGCAAGCCGTTTCAAAATTATTTGAAAAATCAAATTTGCCTTAGAGGTTAGCAAAGAACATAGAGAATCGTCGGTATAGTAGAGCGCGAAAATTAAGTTAGGCATCCCCTTAAGTTTAGAATTTTCAATTATTACCAACCTGGTTGGTATTTTTATCGAAGTTTAGTTTGTATTAATTACTACGAAAATAGTAAATATTATTAACTAAAATGATAATTAGTTTTCTTTTGGCAGTCTGTGATCAGTTTGCCCAGGAAGTTGTTAATTTTTACAACCCATTTCTTAAATTTTACCTAGATGGGTCTCTCAGTGTATAAGAAAATGGTGGTTTTGTTAATAAAATTTCTTGTCAATAAATTAAATTGAATCATAATATAAATCCTTCATGAATATACGTAATTTATAATGCTCTTAATAAAATTAATTTAGCGTTTGAATTGAAAAATATATTTATGAATAGTTGATTATTACCATTTTTTTTCGCTCTTTCGACCTCGCTTCCCTACTGAAACAAATTATGTGACCATCATATGATAAAGATCACACGCGGATCACGTGATAGTCAGGTAATTTTCAAGAAAAACTGTTTTTTAACTTTTGTACACAAAATGATTTGATTATCACTCTATCATCACAGCAAATTTTTACATACATGATTATTATCTCACGTCTTACGGGGCAATCCTGTTGAATTTATCGAAATAAGGAAAAATGCAAACAGTAGGACACCGAATTTTTAATAAACGTGATCATCATGTGATGATTATACTACTTCAGTAGGGAGAGATTTTCCTTTTTGTTTTATTATACCGATATACAGAAATTTTTTTTCTTCTTTTCTACAGTTTTAGTATAATAATATTATTGCTTATGATTTAATATTATTATTTGTATGATTTGGCTAATTCTTGCAGTAAACAAAACAACGCGATGAACAGCCTGTTAGATTTGTCTGATTTCGACTCTCTGAGTAATAGCAGCAGTGGACCTATATTGTTGATGCAGTCAAGTGAGATTGGAATGACAAATGATGACAACATAAATTCCAACTTGATTTCAACTTTGACACCTTTCACATCAAGTTTTGATGTCAGCGCAACCAATGCCAATTCTTTTCAAGAGACTTTCAGCAATAAACAACACGACAATCAAGTATCAGGTGAGACTTCTTTTTAATAAATTTTTCTCTTTATTTTCAAATGTAAATATTTCTTAAATGTTTTCAGATCTTTTGTCGTAATTAGAGAAAAGGACAAATAATATTGCTGAATATATGCAAAGCAAAGCAGTGACTTTTTCGAGGAATCCTTTACGTTCTTTCTTCAAAAGATAAATTTGTAAATAAAATAAATACAAAAAGAGATAGAGATTAATTGCTGTAGTCATTATTCAACGATAGATACTGAGATTCATTCATGAAATGGCGCATTGCTTTTATTTTATTTTCCATATATATACTAGTGGTATAAATTTCAATTGTAATATAATATATAATGTTAATCAATTTTAATGATACTACTACTGGCGACGATAATGATGATGATTATGATAATGATGGTAGCTATGATGATGGTGATAATTAATGTTAACAATGAGAATACAATTCCTTAACATGGGGATGTAATTCTTCTAATGTTTCTAAGGCACTTTTGGTTGCACGCATACACTTTTAGACTAATTTATTGCTTAGCAACAAAAGCAGTTTGGATTAATCAAATTTAAAATGTATTTAATTAAATGTTAATTAAATCAAAAATCTGTATTCTATGCTTTATTTATGTAGATTTTTATAATATGCAATTAAGTAAGTTAATGAATAAATGTGAGGAAGTCATTCGGCTAATTAAATAAAGACAATTATTTATTTTATTAATGTTTATATTTTAATTGACAATAATGAAATATGTGATATTTTTTTATTAAAATAGTTTAAGACAATACTTAATTGCAATTGGGAACTCGTATTGCTTTCAGAACATTTATTTTGGGTAAAGTCACCTACACGCTATTTTATTTTTTATTTCACTTTGTTTCAGTCTTCTAGCAAACATTTTGAATATCCGCATTATCGAAAAGGTAAGCCAAATTTTTTATTTAATAATTGTCAGAATTTTTAGCACTTTTTTTTTCATGAATAAATTACCTACAAAATTACACTTGAATGCATAAAAGTTGTAACAGGGTGGAATTTGGAGAAAATGTTTCACTTCCTTGTGAGCTCTCGGCTAGGTTAAAAAACGCGTTGCGGGACATCACATGGAGATAATAAATCCAGAATAAATTACATCAAATATTTAGAAATTTTTATTTCTTTAAGTTAACTTAGAATACACAGCTTATTGAAATGTGCTTCAAATCATTTATTTGTGGTAAGAAATAAATTAATAAACGTGCACCATGCCATAAAGGAATCTGATAAAGCTAGTTAAGAAAAACATTGTAGAAACTTATAAATAATACATATATTACTGATTAAAATTGCTAGCTTAGTGTTCTCAGCATTTAAAATTAAAAGGAATTGCCTCCCTTGTCACATAATACAGTATTCTTTTCCTCAAAACAGGATATCATGTGTCTTATTATTTCCTTAGGAGAAAAAAATTTCTATATTCCCAGTGTAACTATTTTTTGGCAATTCTGTGCTTATATTCTGGTATTTAATTGAACAAAATTGGCCATTTTCTCATAATAATATGGGGGTCGAGAAATTTATTTTTTCTCTCAGTATTTAAGTAAGTATGAGATGAAGGATGAGAAAACCTTTGCAAGCTTTTTCTAAACAGCTACCAATAATTTAAAAAGTAGTTACATTTATTAATAATATTTAGAAAAGGATACGTCCAGAATAATATATATGTCTGTAAATAAATATCATTAAGATTTGTTAAGGATAATATTAGTAGAAAATTTTAGGAATGTATTATCAGAAAAATGAACATTTTTATGGCATTGCCCTATTGAAAAATCTCAACTGTTAATAAACTGAAAATTAAATGAAAATCATGTCAAAACGTTAGAGGATGTTAAGATGAAAATCAAGTTTAAATATCAAATTGACTTTTTTTGTATAAATTTATTTACAATGATAAATGTTAAATTAATCCTATAATAAATCATCATTTTATTTTGAAGAAATTATTTTCTTCTTTGTTAATATATTAAGATAGTAAATTTTTCTTAATTATACCGATACTGTAATAAAATAATTGTTAATTGATTTCAACATTTTGTCGTAAATGTTCATCTTTAACGTACATTGTTAATGTTGAATAGCATATTTTCACCTTAAGGTTATTATTTAACTACCATTAAAGTTTAAAATTTATATGTTTACAAAGAAATGTTGAAACTAACGCAATGTTAACAATGAAATTCCAGCTTTAAAGTTTGCTTATATATGAGAATGTAGAACGTCAATTCGTTAAATTCTGTCGCTTGAGGCGTACAAATATTTGTATATAAAAATTAACAACTGGTTTCATTTTCTTTAGTTTATCACTAAGTATTAATATAAATGTGTGTTTGATGTTTTTTCACTATTATTAACAATAAATTATTGAATTTTGAAATTTTAAACGATACTACTTTGTAGAATTTTCATCACTAGAAAATTGCTGAAGAAAGTAAAGAGAATTAATATAACATTCCTTTCAGAAACAAATATTGCAGATGTTAATGCTTACACAAATATTAAATAAAAGGATACAAATAACCCTCCAAAAAATCCATTTGTTAATAAACTTTGCCTGCTAACAAAATATTTTTTCCATTGGCCACCAGCTTTCATTAATAGCATAGCCTGCAATAACAGTAATTAAAGTAGCTTTAAATGATTGTTCTATAGAACTAAATTGTTCATTATTTTCCATATCATTGGATATGTTCTACCTTTCTAAAAAATAATTAACTTTGAATATTTGGCAAATACTCAAATTAAGAGTTGTTATTAAAAAATTTTAATGACTACTTACTATGCTTATTCAACTTACCCATAATCCTATAACTGCAAATATGTAGAAAGCAAAACCATACAGACTTGTCAAACCTAAAAGACCAGCTGTACTTCCTGACAGTGCTGCCATTGATATCCTACAATATTCAACAATAGCAGCATTATTCCTTATAGCAATTTCACTGTAGGCTATAGTATCTGAAAAAAAAAAGATCAGATAAATATTAAAAATTAACTGCCTGGCTTTTATTTTAAAAAACAAATATTTTTTATCTAAAAAATTATAAAAAATATTTCAAGATAATAAAGATAAAACTGGTAATACTTAATTGCAATTTAACTGTCTGCTATTAATACTAATTTATCATTTTAATCAAGAATATGGAAAATAAAAAGTACTACTAACTGCACTGGCACAAAGCTTTTTCTTAGACATATCTGCAAATTTTATAAAACAAACAATATTTATCACGTTCAATCTGTTCTTTTATCTAATTTAATAAATTTCTAACAAATCAGATACAGAAAAACGTTCAGTCCTCTTTCATAGAAAATTTAAAATTGAAATTGTCAAGTGTCAAGTGCACATTTGTTAAAACCTAAATGGTAACCTAAATATTATTAATATTAATTTAAATAATCTATTGAAAGGGTCTTATAAAACTTCATAAAATGGTACAAAAACAGCATAAACACGATAAATGATTTATCAGATTTTATAAAATTAACACATAATATTTTATAAGATTGTTTCAACGAGGTAGTATTGCATCATTTTAGTCAAAATGGATGAAACAAACTAATGGCATTATCTGAAACATTTAATAAATTTGAAAATAGGAAGAAAATACATGTCCAGAAATTTTCAAATGAATCTGCAGTATTATCTCTAAGAAATCTTAATCTTAATGTACTTAAATAGTAAAAAGATAACTAAAGAAACGTTAATTAGAATTTACTAACCATCCTGTTTTTCTTGTTTTGTATGCACTTTCCCTGGCATCGTTTAAAGATTCCTTAAATGAATAAAATCTTTCAAATATAAATATTATAATTCTACAAATATTAAATTAAAAATATTTCAAATTAAGTAGTTATTTTATACTAAATCGTTGTTTTTTGTAAAAGTAGGAAAGATGACAAACAAACACTAGTATCTCGCAAGTATATTTTCGATATGCTCTCTACAGAGTAAAAAGAAAAAAGATATAAGATTAACATTGGCTTGTGGAACTTATGGTTGTGGTAGTTGTAGCGGCTATGATACTGTGACATTCTGACGTTCTAATACGTAATGATATTAAGAATTTTATATAAGATTTTTAAAGGTGTGGAAATAAATAAGTTATTATATAAAATGTTTAAAGTTTTAGTTTGATTAGTTAAAAGTAATTATTATTGTCGAAATTAAATTAAGACTAGGACTCAGAACTCAAATATAGCTTATTGGAATTACGTACATAGCTCGCATGTTTATCTTATCCAGGTATATCTAAAAAGTGACCAACAATTTCTCAAAATTTCTTTATTATTTAATAATTTAAATACAACAGTTATTTATCGCTAATATTCAATTTATCGTTCATTTAAATACGGTCAAACCTCCGAGTATCCACAAAAGGTAGCTTATTAGGTCATTACAGCACAACCTGATTGTTCCTTATCCATATTCCTGATCTTTATACTTGTTTCTAATCTTTCTTTCGTGCGGAGCAAAATAAGCTTTAGGCTTACGCCTCGAGTGAAATATCTCGGTCGTGCCTTGACCTTTAGCCTAACGTAGAAAAAATAAATAAAAATCCGTAACCTTTTAGCTGTTTTAAAATATTATATTTAAAATATGAAATACTATGTGAAATATTATGAGTTCTTACGGCACAGATAAGCAAGAGCGTTATTTTTTTTACAATAGTCTTGCAATTCTTTTAAAAGCCGTTGAAGGTGAACAAACAATTGTTGATTTAAGAAATGAAAGTTCCATTTATGGACTCATTAAACAAGCTGATGGGTACGTTTTCCTCTTAAAAATGCATTTTAGAACTACATTTCTGTCAGAGTCACCTTTCTGTTCTACTGTTAAAATTTTTTAATTTCATTATAGATATATGAATATCATTATGACAGATTGTATCTTCACAAATCCTCGAGGAAATAGCCAGAAATATGAAATATTTTTCGTGCATGCAAGAAATATTCGATACGTGCATATTCCTTCACATGTAAGTACTGCTAGATCCCAAACTGATGTCTACTATAAAAAAGAAAATTGTTTACAGAAATGACATTTGAAGATATATAAAATTCTGAATTATCAGCCATAATCTCTCTATTTTATAGATTTTATAATTTACTAATTTATTTGGTGTACAGGAACATTTCATTAAACTTATTGCATAAGTTTTAGGATATAATCCTGATGGAATATTAAGGACTATGGATTTATTTAGATTTAGCAATTATGATTGCATTGGATTTGATTTGGATTGTACTCTCCTTCACTACAACATTACAAATTTAGTAAATCTTGAATATAATATAATTACAAATTTTTTAATCAACGAAAAAGGTTACGATTCAGAGTATTTAAAAAAACCCTTGACAGACAAAGATCTAGATTTTTTACAAAAGGGACTGGTTTTTGATTTTGATAAAGGAAATATTGTAAAACTTAATTGTAAAGGAAATATTTACAGGGCAAGTCATGGTACAAAGCTTTTAAATAAAGAGGAAATTTATAAATATTATCCAAATGAAGAATGGAAATTAGCTAAAGAATTCAGTAAAAATCCATTAGTAGCTTGGAATGGGCCTTTATCATTAAAAATAAGAACCCTGTTGGATTGTTTTGACACTGCTGCTAGTGTTATCTTTGCCAAGGCAGTAGATTCTATAGATAAAAAGTTTGGTAAAATTCTAGATGAGTATAAAATTTGGCCTGATTTGTTGGAAGCTTTCACATACATGTATAGTACCGAAAATATTGAAGACAATCAATATAATTTTTTTACTGAATTAAAAGCTAATCCTGGCAAATACGTTTATAAGTGTAATCCAGAAATATTAGCTTGGATAAAGAAAATAAAAAACAATCAAAAGACATTTCTTATTACAGGATCTAACTTTGGTTTTTTTGAATTTATTACTGCTTATGCTTTTGGTAAAGATTTCAAATCACTATTTGATATTATTATATGCGATGCGAAAAAACCTGGCTTTTTCACTGAAAATAGATCATTCTATATTTTAGAAAACGAATGTGAACATACAGCTGTTACCAGCAGTGAATTAAAAATAGGCAAAATTTATAAGCATGGTAATTGGAAAGGACTATTGGAGTTTTTCTCTTCTATTACAAATTTAAAACATCCTTATTGCCTTTATGTGGGAGACAATTTATTGCAAGATATTTATGCTCCAAGTAAATTTACAGATTGTGATACATTGCTTATATTGGATGAACAGTTAGCTAAAAATGTTTCTCACTGTGATCTGTCGCACAAAGATAAAAAGATCATAAATTCCAAAACTTGGGATTCCTTTTTCACTTTAAAAACTATAGATGGTTATATGGATACCTATTGGAATTATATTATCAAGAAACATGCAAAAATTTCAGTGCCAGCTATAGATGTGCTATGCAGTATACCTTTGGATCAATTCTTCATGTGTTTTAAACAAAAGGCTGATGGTACAGAATTAAGTGGTTATTATCCTAAAAACCCTATCCCTTTATTAAATTCAGATTAAATTTTGAAAGATACTCTTATATTCAAAGCCTTTACAAATACTATCATTTTATAATACTATATCAGGCGGAAATGGAGGTTAGCTTTACCCTGGTAGTACAATCTAATACACTCGGGATTGAGCAGAGCGTAAACGATCTTCTTCATCAGTTTAGTGTAAGTCTTAAGGTCTTAATTGTGCCAGGTACTAAACAGCAAAATTTCATCAGACTTACTCAAAAACAAGTTGCGACTATGCACTTGTTGGTTATTTTATTATGTTGTTTAATTTATTATTTAAATATTTAATGCAGTTAATTAATTTCTTCAGCCTAGTGGGACGAAACCATAATCTTTCCTCCTGGCACCCGTTCGAAAAGGATCGCAACATTTAATTATCAATAAATATTATAATACTATTTAAATATTTGGTTTAAGTGGGGTTTTTATTGGCTTTTTCATTATATGTATATCGCCACAACGCTTACATCAAAGTTTTTCGCATACAGATTTGCATCGCTATCGTTATCGTTAATAATAGTCGCTTTCATATTTTTCAATCACATATTCATACACTTATAACAACGGGTAGGTATTTTCACATCATCATCACAATTTTTTATTCTACACAATAACACAATTCTAGGTCAACATTCAACGCAGACTTTAGATAAGAAAGACAATCGTATACAGTTTTCGCATTTTTGCGAAAAAACCGCATCGGCTGGGATTCGAATCTGAGTTCACTTGGGCAGCGTTGCTTTAATAGCCTAAACACTTAGACCATTAGACCAACGACTGCCCCTATTTAAATATTTTATAAGTAAATGTGTAGCGCCACCTCCCGGCGTGCCACGCAACTCGGCTTCGTCGAGCCGAGGTCAATCGTGTGCAGAGCAGCAACGCCGACAAAGGAAGCATGTGCTGCAATCCCGCGAGCTGTTCTAGCCGAACGACGCATTTGCCACTCCGAGCGGAGCAAACTCACTGCCCTCTCCCGCAGCGTCGGATACCCTCGAGTGGGATAACTCAGGCGACTTAGAAGCCAGCGTCGCGTCTCCATCGCCGAGAGATCTTTACCTCCGCATTAGCCCAAACGTTGCCGCGCAGCTCTCCTATTCATCGGACGAGGAAGCTGATATCACCGAGGTTGCGACAGACGACCCCTTAGCTCCAGGATCACCTAGCCATTCGAGTGTCGCAGCTGAGTCCTCCAGCCTCCTAAAGGAAAACCGGTTGCACGTTACTGACCGTAACTCACGCCTTCGTTTTGTTGTTGACAACTTGATCTTGGACTCAGACGCACGTTCACTTGGTCGTTCCTTTTGGCGGACATCTCCACCCCAATTCTCGAAGCAGGCTTCTTGGCCCATTTCAGCTTGCTTCCTGACCTCAAGCGAGGCGCTCTCCTGGACGAGATAACATCGTGCTCAGTGCCAGGGTTCTACCAGCCACCCACCAATCACTCCATTGCTGCCCTCTCGTCAGTGCAGCATGTCGTGGATGACTTTAAAAAGTAAATCGAACAGCTCGTCGCCACTTACATGAAACAAGTATTGCAGAATCAGGACCTCGTTCTCAGCCCGAAAGCCTCTGTACGGCATCACATCGTGACCACCGGACCTCCGGTGCACGCTAGAGCCAGAGCTCTACTTAGCAAGTCTCTGAAAGCCGCCAAGATAAAGTACAAGGCGCTACTCTCTCTAGGCATCATTCGTCCGTCCAGCAGCCCTTACGCAAGCTCTGTGCATATGGCCAAGTTGAGTGCAGGAAAGCATTGACCTATTTGGATTACCCAACTTAGGGAATTACTGCAACTTAAATGCGCAGACTGTACCAGATCGGTACCCTCTTCCAAGGATAATTGACCTTTTGCTTCAATTCCATGCAAATTTATATTTTCAACTGTAGATCTCAAACAAGCCCACTTTCAGATACCAGTAGCCGAGGAGGATGTCGAGAAGACAGAGGTAATATCCCCTTTCGGACTCTTCATCTTTCTGGGAATGCCGCTAGACCTGCGAAACGCCACGCAGACGTTCCAACGATATATGCACAGCATCCTGGGGCACCTAGACTTTGTCCACATCTATCTTGACGACTTGTTGATTACTTCATCAAGCCCAGAGGAGCATCTTCGCCATTTAAAAATTGTTCTCGACATTCTGCTAGCGCACAAGCTCGCGATTAACTGGGACAAATGCCAGTTTGCCAAGCCGGAAGTCTCTTTCCTCGGCTACCGGAATAATGCTGATGGGTTCTCGCCCCCCCCAAGCGGATTGAAGCAGTCATCAGCTACCCGCGTCCGCAGACGTTGTGGGACCTTAAACGTTTCCTCGGCACGCTCAACTATTATAGGTCCCAAATACGCTACGCTGCTCAGGCCCAGGTCCTATTAAACGAGCAGCTCATTTCGAAGAGGCATTTGAGGCCTCAAAGCAGGCCCTTGCTGACGCTACCTCGACGGTTTTCCTTTACTCGGACGCACAGCACATCCTCTCAGCGAACTCTTCATCGACAGCTATCGGCGGTGTTCTCGAACAAGTTGTTGAAGGGGAACGCAAACCCTTCGATTTCTACTCCCGGAAGCTTTCCCCAGCGGAGCGCAATTACAGCCCATACGACCGGGAGCTCCTGGCCGTTTTTGCCACGTTGAAGTTCTTCCAACACCTAGTGGAAGGAAGAACTTTCACTATTCTCACTGCCGCTCAGTAAAGCTTTTTCCTAGAAGCCGGAGACAGCTTTTCCCAGAAAGGCGCACCAGCTCGACTTCATTGGGCAGTTCAACGCCTCGCTCAACATGTGCCGAGCGAAGAGAATGTCGTAGCTGATGCCCTCTCACGGGCGCTCGCCATCACCTTGCCCACGGTACTGAACGTCGCAACCATCTGGCAAGCACAGCAAGACGATCCGCAGCTGCCGCAGGCAGACCCGCTCCAGGTCTTGACCTTTAACCAATCGTCATCGAGGATCACCGCATCCTCTGCGACATCGCTACGGGGTACGTGCGCCCGTAACTGCCAACCAGCTTACGGAGAAAAGCATTCGTGGTGATTCATGGTCCAGCTCATCCAAGCTGCCGCGTCACTTCCAGACTACTTCGGCAGAAGTTTGCCTGGCCAGGCATTCGAAAGAATGCCATTCGCTGCGAGCGCGAGTGCATCCACTGCCAAAGGGTTAAGATCCATCGCCACACTAGGTCCGAACCCAATCACATTGAGGTTCCAAAAGCACGATTCAATCACGTTCACCTGAACCTCGTCATCATGCCCCTGGTGCAAGGTTACCGGTACTGCTTGATCTTCATTAACAGGTTCAACAGATGGCCCCAAGCAGTACCCCTAAAGGATGTCGAGGCAGATACAGTTGCAGCCGCCTTTTACTCTCAGTGGATCGCACTTTTTGGCACGCCGCTGATCATCACTACAGACTAGGGTACGCAATTCGAATCGGCTCTATTCACCTCATTAGCCAGGATGATCGGCGCCAAAAGAATTTGTACAACGACATACCACCCGCAATCCAAAGGCATGGTGGAGCGTTGGCATAGGACGTTCAAGGCTGCACTGATGTGCTCTCCAACAACGCCGTGGATCCAGCTTCTGCCAACCGTCCTACTGGTTCTTAGGACTGTCTACAAAGAAGATTTGGGAGCCTTGCCGGAAGAACTCTTTGGCACAACTCTAAGAGTGCAAGGAGAGTTTTTCGTCATGCAGGATCTGCCTGTCTCCACTACCACCTTCACGGAGAAATTACGCCACTACTTCAATACCTTACATCCAAGACCACCAACACATCACACCGTTCCTCGACACTTCGTGCACAAGGATCTAGCCACGTGTACCCACGTGTTCAGAAAAGTAGAAGCCATAAAACCTTCTCTAACTCCTCGTTTACAGCTCCATACAAGGAGCAGGCTTGACAGCAAAATATATGTCATAGACGCAAATGGTCAGCCCCGCACCATTTCCACAGACCAGCTGAATTCCATCTACAACCCAAGCCAGATGTCACGTCACAGGAAACTCGACTGCAAGTCAGACCAGCTTTACCAAAGTCAGTGCCCTTTGACCTGCCCATTCTTTTAAGCCAGGACGAGGGGCCATCGGACTCGTCAGGGTAGCCTTCAAATTCGGCGTCCTCTAGGGGGGGGGGGGTGGCTGTAGCGCCACCTCCGGCGCGGCATGCAATTCGGCTTCGTCGATCCGAGCTCAATCGTGTGCAGAGCAGCAACGCTGAACAAGGAAGCAGGTGCTGCAATACCGCGAGCTGTTCGAGCGACGTTCGCCAGGAACGTCGCTTCCTCTCTCTCTCTCTCTCTCTATCACCGGACGTCGAAGCGGACGGACTCGCCTAGCAACGTCCGCATCGAAAATATGCTTTTTGCCCTTCAGGCACCCGATGCTCGTGTCGCCGCAGCTCTGGCGTGCGAGCGATGTACAGTTAAATTCTAAGGTTTAAATGAAATTCATTTCAATCAAACTCGCGGCCTACGACAACTTTCTCCGGCACTCACTCCCATCCTTCGGGTATCCAACGTGTTCCAGTCCTATGGTAGATCTGAGCACGTGGGCAGCTATCTCGATGACTCAAAGACCTTTTAAAAATGTATAAGCCTGATCACATAGGTTTTTCTAATAAGTATCAACGTTATAAAAATTAATAAGATTTTGATAAGAAAATCCTATTCTAGTCCAGCTACGTAAATGTTTGCGTAGTTAGGTTAGAATCACAACGGAAAAATATACGTAAGGAGAGTCTAAGCTTGTTTTGATTTTAGGATGGTAACTCGCCTTAGATCATCGCTGGGTTCTACCAACAAATATGGAAGCTTATAGAAAATTACTCCCAATGCGCTGAGAAGTCCCAGAAAATAGTAGTACTGAGCCATCAGCGAGATGGTGCCAGCATTAACTGTGGACAATTCCTGAGTAACCGCAAAGTAGATTTCATATGTAGCCGCTGCTTGCTTCTTGATTACCGAGAGCTCTAGCATATTGCTTCCACCTTTGAATGCTCGGTTAAAAATCTTGTGTTTTGTGTTCGATTAGAAATTACATAAAGATTGTGTTTAATGTACACTTTTGTTTGTGAGTTCGTTAACACAAATATTGTGTTTAAATATCACTTTTTTGTGCGTATTTGGGCATTACACAAAATTATGGTACTTTTGTGAAAGGATACAAAATTAATGTAAAAAATACAATTTACAAACGCAATATACTATTTATTATTTAATTTATATAAAATTAACATGTAATATTAATAGTTTATATAAAATTAACAAGCATACATGAGACACATGAGATAATAATTTCTTTTTTAAAAGAAAGAAAGGATGGAGAGTCACCAGTGTCACCATTTTGCGCATTGAAGAATGGCTTATGGGAGTTTAAAGTTTGAAATTTGGCATGGCGACTGCGATAGGAAAAAAATGCACCTACAAGTGCTAAGAACTAAAAAACCTACCACAGCGCAGAATTGCCATCTTAAATTTTAGTTAGTAATTTAAAAAATTAGCTTTACACGAGAAGAGACAAAAGGGGGATAGTACAGAATTTTCGGAGGAACAGAAATGGAAAATAAGTAATACCGTAAGGGAATAGTTTTCATCTGCTTGTGATAATTTAATTCTGAAAATCGGTTTGTTTGAGTTACCAAGGTAAGCTCACGCAATCCAAATTATCTACAGTGCTGTTTGTTATTAGCTGATGTCACCGATTCAGTTTTTTCGTAGTGTTAGTATATGCGTTCTTTGGCGGTGATGAATCCAACGATGTGGCCCTGGTTGCGTCTAAAAAGATCTGCATTATTACAGAGAAAGCACATTACAAGTCTTAGGGAATTTAAAATCAAATTTAACATTGTTAATCTAATTTGGAATGTATGTATAACAAATGTATACTTTAGTTTAAAAATTATTTTAATAATAATAAATACAATAACAATAATTTGATGAGTAGTTTTGAAAATGATGTGATGATTTGAAGTAATTTTTACTTTTTCATAAAATTTCGACAAATCCATTAAAACATTCGTGACTAAGTTTCTGTAATTTAGAATTCTGTTTGCTAGTCTCATTCTTTCTTTTACAGGTTTTAGAAATTCGTAAATCGCGATTAATCCATTTTAATTTATAAAAAATGTGTACTCTTACAAAAAATGCAATGACATTTTCTTGATATGATTTACAAGGTTCTTCGATATTCCAAAACTTTGCATGCTTTTCAACTGTCTTAGCTGTTAATTTTTCAATTAATATTTTGCAAAGTTATATTTCATGTGACACGATGGAAAAATAATCCAAAGTTTCTATAGCTGTTCCGATGAAACACAAAGATTATCTAAGTTATTAGTTCCCCCATGTACTTTATATGCTTTAAAAAAAATCAATAAATCATCAGAATTCTCAAAACTACAATTTAGACGAGTAAAAGATATGCTACAGTTCTCAAAAACATTTTGATAAGCATTTCATAACTACGTAACCGGTTACATAATTCATTGCATCGTGTAAAGGAGAAGATGAATTGGAATGAACGAGTAAACCTGAAAAAATATTTTATCTAAACAATCTATGGAAGAATGTTTCTGGACATAAATGGCCTTGGTCTTGACATTAAGGAGGTGGCGGCCAGGACAGCGTACGGAATGATATACAGCGGTGAGTGGAAAGAAAATGGAATGGGAAATACGACCATTCAAAAGTAATTCAATCCAAAAAGAACAGAAGAATGGAAAGAAAACCAGTTTCTGGGATATGGAGTAATATGGTTTACCGATGGATCCAAGTCAGAGGAAGGAACTGGTTTCGGTATTTGTGGACCAGGCAGGAAAAATAATTTCAACTGCAGGCTCAATGGTTTTAACACAGTCTTTCAGGCAGAAATGGCTGCAATAAGAGCATGTGCGGATAATCTGGTGAGGAGGGATACAAAGGGCAAATTTATGCAAATCTGTACCGGCAGCCAGGCTTCAATAATGGCCCTGGAAAACCTACTCTCCAAATCAATACTAGTCAGGGAAACGAGAGCCACGCTCGATAAACTGACTAAGACAAATAAGGTTATCATCAACTGGATACCAGGTCACTCAGGTTACAAAGGTAATGCGAAAACAGATAACCTTGCAAGACAAGGAGCGTGTTTTGGTGAACAACCAGAATGGGATGTAGGAGTACCATACCAGGAGGGTTGTAATACCATAAGTACCATAATAAAGAAGGAAAGATGGGAAGCCTGGATCTACTTGGAAAACACATTACTGGATTTATCTCAAAGAGCAAAAATACTGACAAACGAAGGGCCCGAATCCGTCTAGGCCTATTAACAGGACATTGCGACCTCCGATGTTATACACATAAACCTAAGGGAAGAAGTAACCTATGTAGGTGGTGCCAGAAATAGGAAGAAAACCCAAAACACTTCCTTTGGGAGTGTCCTAACCTCACGGGCGCTTGCGTGAAGTGGCTTGGAACAGGGGTTTTGGACTCAGAGCTATTCAGCAAAGTACGGACAAACAACATAATGGCTTTCTCCAAAGCTATAGGAATGAACTACATTACTGAGGAATAGCTAGGGGGATAGGGATACAAAGGCAAAAACCAAGTGTCCCTGTGCTATATACCCGGGCAAACAATATAATAATAATAATAATCATCTGTGGAAGAGCTTGCAATTGTAGCTAGTTCATTCAATAAATTCTAAGAATTATCAATCAATACATCAACGGCAGCTGATATTTCCTCTGACTCAGTATTATAGTCATCAAGAACCATTGTACTTAAATGAGACATACCGTTAGGTGGATTATCATTGTCGTTTAAATAAACAGAGTGATTGTCTTCCTTCTTATCATTAGTATAATAATTTTCTTCAACGGAAACAGATTCTTTATTAGTATCGCGTACAGACAAAGAATTAGAATCGTCGAATAATCCGCACAAGTTATCTTTATTACTGACTGAGGGAATTGTTAATAATGCTACCGTTCCATCTGATTGACAATTCGTTAAATTTGATGTTGATATTAAATTTGCAGTAATACTGTACTGCAAATTTTGCCGCACTTGCATAGTTGTTGGATTTTGATTATGCCCAGAACGACTTCTTAAAACAGCAAATAAATTTTCTAGGGGATCTTAACGATGTTAGTAAATATTTATCCTCGTTATTTCGCAAGTTCTCCCGTTGTAAAAGCATGCTATTTACTGTTAAATAAAATCCGTCAAACCATTGAGGAGACAAGTTAAACATTCTGTTAAATATTTACTGATTTGCAAGTTTAGTCTCCATAAAGGACGCCGCATTGGATTATTATCTCGAATAGTTCTCCTGTTTAAACAATCGAAATGATCATTCACTTGCCTAATAAAATTCGCCGTTTAGATACAATCCCGATGCACTAAAGGTTATTCCATTGCAACAGAGCCAGCTAGTAGCGCAGAAGAAAACAGTTTTACTAAAAATATGTGTTGCCAAACTAACATTCATAACCTGAAAAGGACCCGGATTTATATGTCTATTGGTTAATTTTGGAGCTGCTTTGCATGGTTGATTTATTTTCCGATTTCTTAATTCACGAATAGCATCGCATAAAATACTACTATCCCCAACTTTAATATTATGATTCCGCAAAGTATTTCAAAGACATTTAATTAAGTGAGGAGCTAGATCCAGAACGTCAAGAATAATTTTATGAAGTAGGTTTCCACTCGCATTGTTATGGGAAACATAGTAGCATATAGGCTGTTGCCAATCGTGTTGCCTACATTGCAACATGAACACTAAAACATGGTTTCCTTGATCTGAAGTGCGACCATGTACTCCCAAATCAGTGTAACCTTCAAACAATTTTTTTTTCGCATTGTAATCTAACTACGTCTTTATACTCATTTAATCCAATAATAATACACATTCGCGATTCTTTTCGGATATAATACTTGTTTTCATTTTTAATAATTACTGCAATAAATTTTCATTTTTTCCCCCAGGTACCCCCCGATAAGCTAGGCGAAATCCTCCATTTTTTAATTTTTTTCTTATCTATTATGTTTCAAGAGTTAAATGATAAGGTTTTAGCGCATATTTAGCCCCCACCCCCTCCCCTTACCATACCTCTCAAAAATGTGTTTTTTTACGTTTTAATTTTTTTCTCCGTTTTTATTTGCTTAAAAAATCTAAAAAAATTCACAATCATAGATGAGCAGTATATAAAATATATAGAATTTTCTAGGATTTTTAAATTATGTTACATATCTTAAAAAAACCTTTTTTTTACTCAAAATGTCTAAAAGTAGCTGCAGGGCCAATTTAAGTGAGTTTGAGTATATTTTGTTAAAAAGTAAGTTCATGAATTTTTTCAGATTTTTCTGAGTTGTGGGCCATCTTCGAAAATGCGAAAAATCTTTATTTAGCAATTGTTAGCATTTTTATTCACTTTCGGACGTCATTTTGAAAATAATTTTTTCCAACTCGAAAATTCTTTATAACTGTAATTGTGCATCCCTATTGAAAAATCTTACGTAAGATCTTACGTGAGATCTTATGCCAAAATCTGATCTGAAATATTTTTATTTATAAAGGACTAAACACTGTGCAAAATGTGGATAAACTTGTTATTAAAGAATTTTTTCAGATGTGTAGCAAAATTTTTTTAAGTTCCGCATCTGAAAAAAGTCCCATCGAAAAAAAATTCTTTAATAACGAGTTTATCCACATCTTACACGGTGTTTAGTCCTTTATAAATAAAAAAAATTCAGATCAGATTTTGGCATAAGATCTCACGTAAGAACTTACGTAAGATTTTACGTAAGATTTTTCAATAGGGATATGATAATTTATCGGTTAAAATCAACCAATTACGAAATAAATATTCTAGCCAAAGAATATACACGGTGACCCATTTTAATCGACGCACCCGAATATCTCGGAAGTATTTGAGTGTTTGTTCATAAAATTAAAAATTGGAAATATAAAAAATACCACCATATTTTTCATACGATTCCAATTCAAATACAATAATAAACTGTATTTAAGTTTATCATATGCACAATTACACTTATAAAAATTTTCGAGTTGGATCCATCCTATAAAGTAATCATCTACAAAGTCAGTTAGTATTTTGTAAAAAAAATCACTCGACAAGCTATAAAAGGAAATACAGAATTCAAAAAGAGAAATTATATTGACCCGGTCAATATTTTTATCATTTGCTAATTTTGTATGGTATACAAAATTAAGATTATCCATGTTGATTTCTTTATATGAAGGGTCCAGATGATAAAAATATTTACACCGGTCAATCCCATTTGTCTCATTGGGTCTTGTATTCCCTTTTATAGCTTGTCGAGTGACTTTTTTTACAAAATACTAATTGCAGACTTCCTTGTTGATTTCTTTATAGGATGGACCAATAGGAGAAAATCTTTGAATATATAAATATTTGGAGAAAAGAAAGTCAATAGGCTAGTTAGGCAAGTGAAATCAAGACTATGAGAAAATATAGTCTTTTTTGGGTGAATATCTTTATCCGCTTACAAGAATTAATCTTGTACAGACTATATTTTCCCTTCGAGTCTTGTATTCTCTTTATAACTTGTTAAGTGACTTTATTTACTCTAGATACTTATATCCCATACAACACAGATATGTTGCAACAATATCATACAAATATTGAAATATTACATTGGAATATTGCCTCAAGTGTCACAGCAATATTTCTTTCATATTCTAGCAATATTTAATGTCCGCGACACTTTCATCACAGAAATATTGTTAAATGATGTTTCTGTAATATTGCAGTAATATTAATATTGAATATTCCACGGATATGTATACATTATAGCAATATCACTGAAATATTGAAATAATACTTTGGAATATCCTTTGCAATATCGAGTGACGCGGTAATATTTCACAAATATTGCAGAAATATTTTATGTCTTCGACACCACCACAGAGGTATTGTAAAATGATGTTTCTGTAATATTGCAGAAATATTGCTATTGAAAAATAAGCTACGTTAAATACATTGAAATTGTTTGAATGTATTCTTGCTAATTAAATTAAGAAAACTACTATTATTAAATGGTCAATATTCATATATAAAATAAATAAAACTTAATTTATTAACAAAAAAAAGATGCAAAAAAAGCTCGCCATAAGAGATTTGAACCCGATCCAAAAAATTACAACTCCGGCATGTTATCCACTTAATTATCATAACATTTAGTATCACATGGCAGGACGTCGCATATGTCCATCTGCCTACATAAATTTTAATATGAAAGAAATATTCGTGCACTCAATTTTCTAATTAACATTTTAGAATAATAATATTGTAAGGAATATTGCATCCATATGATATTCAAAATGTTTTATTCTTTACCTTTCTGTTATTGATGCAATTTTTAAGGAATATTTTTGTGCATTATTCTTTAAACAATATATGTAATATTGCAGAAATATTCCACGATATTCCTCTGTGATATTCTCGCAATATTGTTCCAATATTGCAGTGGGATATTCAAAATAATTTAATTTAAATTTGTCGATGTAATATTTTAGGAATATTTCTGCACGATATTACTTTACTTATTATTCTCGAAGTATGATTGTAATATTGCATTAAGATAATAATGCACTAAGACTTCTATACAATACGTTGCTATTTAATATTTTCGGAGTACTACGGCAACAATGCATTAGAATATTCAAACCACATTATCTTTGAATTGTCGTTGGAATATTGCACGAATATTTCTGTACAATAAATCTTTATTCAACAATCTTTCAGTATTACTGCAATATTGCATTGTGATATTCAATCATTTCATCTTTAAATTATTGCTGTGATATTGCGGGAATATTGTTGCATGATATACATCTGATCATTATTTTTGCAATATTATTATGATATTTGATTGCAAGCTTTAATAAAATAGAATATTTGTGAATATTTTAAAGACGATTTTTTCTGCTTAATATAGATGGAATATCTCAATAAAATTTTATTGTGATATATTTCAATGCAGGATTGCTGAAATATCATCACAATATTTCTTTGACATATATTACATTCAAATATTTTTGCAGTACCTTAGAAATATTAGGCTCGATAGATATCGATTAGCAGTATCACTATAGTTCTGCAGTAATATTGCAAAGTCATATCTCACAATTTAATATTTAAGGAATATTTTGGCGATATTATGTACATCTTGTAATATTCCAGTGATATTGAAATATTGTAAAGATATTGCTGCAATATATCTGTGTTGTGTGGGATGTTCAACATTTTTCTTCCATAGACCTATCATATAAAGAAATGAAGAAGAAAAGCTTTCAGTTGGTACATTGTACAAAATATCACTTGGCAAGAGTAAATAAATAAATATTTATATGTATATTTGTATATATCCATAATTTATTACTTACCACCTACAAGTGTCATTCGAGCTGGATGTTGATCTAATGTTGCATTTTATAATTTGGTGTTTATTTTGGAAGCTGTACAAATGTCGCAATTGAATGGCCGATTTTCTATTTCTCTACGACTGATGAAATATTCAAATCTTTTTCTTCTACTAGCCAGTTCAAATATCCAGTGTTGATCAAGGGTTTATTATTAAATGTCTCGGTTTCATTTACGAATTCCACTAAAATGCACGAATCGTTGCTCACCGAGCATAATTTAGCTTCTTTTTTTATTTTCTGCATTGCTGATCAAAAACGCAAAATGCAAGAAAACGTGGCACTATTAGATGGCATTAATGTAGTTTACGTGAGTTTATGTGGTACCTCGCATAACATTTGCGAAATTCGACAATTTATATCGGCAGGAAGTGGTCCAAATCGCGTAACAAACATGGTCCTACGGAGCATTTTTTTTCACGGAACTTAGAAGTTTTGCAAGTGACGGACTTAGCCAAATTCCTAAAAATTCTTAAAAAAAAATAGAATGCTATAAACACTTAAAACTTATCATGAAAACTTTGGAAAAGAATTTAAGAACGACGGAATTTACTTAATCGCCAAAGTTGGTCAGATCAGATTTTGACATAAGATCT
Organism: Sycophila sp. Sp_5; assembly: GCA_018906775.1. Taxonomy (NCBI): domain Eukaryota; kingdom Metazoa; phylum Arthropoda; class Insecta; order Hymenoptera; family Eurytomidae; genus Sycophila; species Sycophila sp. Sp_5. Next base: position 88,928 of record JACCID010000185.1, on the reverse strand, counting down.
TACGTATGATTTTTCAATAGGGTTGTCAAGTGACTTTCTTTACTCTAGATACTTATATGTTCAAAATTTTTTTCCCATAGACTCATCGTATTAAAAATCAAAACACTATGCAAGCCCAAAAAAAAACTGCGCAAGGCCAAGTAAACATAAGCACCGAAGCAAATAGTCTGCGTGGGGGTATTGGGAGCGATGACCGAAGCATTCAAAATGTGAACCAGGAGATGCGACCAATTGGCAATTTATGACAAATTTGAATAATTCATCGAATCGTCTCGAAAAAATTCAGATATACTACTTGGTCAATTCTAAGCACTTTTTATTGTTTAACTTTTTCTTATATAACGCTTTGTTTTTGAGTAAAATATCAAAAACCTTAAGTAAGTGTCGGGAAACGTTACACAAAAGCAAAGCGTTATATAGGAAAAAGTTAAAGAATAAAAAGTGTTCAGAATTGGCCAAGAAGTATATCTGAATTTTTTCGAGACGATTCGATAAATATTTCCAATTTGTCGTAAATTGCCAATTGGCAAAAATTAAAAAGTTGCTCGAAACTCAGTGAAAAAATTTAAACATATTCTTCGGTTGATTCTAAGCACTTTTTATTCTTATTGATTTTGTCATGCATTATATTCCAGAAAAAAATTCGTGAAAGTTTGGGCAAAATTTTGCGCTTCCGGCGCCATTTTCTAGCTGCCATATTGAATTTTTGGATTCCGGACTAAACTGAGTTTAAAGTACAACTCATTTATGCACTCATAGTTAAAAAATAAAGTTCCGTCCTCAACGTTAAAGAGGATTAAAAAAAAATGGGTATCGATATTTGACATTTTTTTTTGTAAACCTCGCCGTATTGGATTTTTGAGTAAATTTCGCAATTCTGAGTCCGGAAATAGAAAGGAGAGAAAAAAATACTCAAGAAAAAGTATGTTTGCTTTGAATATCCGCGGAATATGTGATAGATTTACGGTTGAAAACAGAGTTACGATTTCTCTGTTTTGGACGTTAATGGGTTAAAAATGTTTTGATTACGGAGATTTTGCAACAGCTTTAGGCTCTACAGGTTAATTTGACCTTGCCCGCCGTCAATCCTGATCGCGATAGTCCAATCGAATTTACACGCGAATTTGTGAAACACTGCATTCAAAAAAATACTACCGTAGAAGCTCAATAATTATTAATAGTGGAAGACGCACTGCAGGGAGTAGAAAGAACTTGGTTCGACACGGTAGCTGCCCCATTCTGAAACTTTAGAGATTTTAAAGAAAGTTTTTTAAATAAGTTTTTTTCGCTCGAAGCAGGAATGAAAGCAAAAACAGAATGGGACAGCAAGCGTTTTCAAGCGAGCGATCGGCCAATACAAGGATTTTAGAGCGAACAAATCAAATTAGCTCAAATTGCCGTACCGTGAATGGAAATACGCAAAATAAATTATATTATAATCGGCCAATTGCCGCAACGAGCGCGTGAAATTTTAACCACGATCAGTTACGACGACAGTGATAAAATTTCGCGGACGTTGGTTTGCATAGATATGTCGATTGGACGATGCGTTAAAAGAAACGCGTACGCTATGCCATTATAATGGTAATAATTTTTGAGGTGCAAGAGGGAACGCACAAGATTTTGAAAGAAATGAGTACGGAAACAATGATGCGAGGCAAAACTTGAGAAGCAATACAAGTAGCGTAAATCACGAGCGGTATTCGGAGCTTCAGTACACGAATCAAGAAAAGATAACTGGAGAACGGGAAAGTGGCGCCGGCGGGATGATTAGCAACTGCAGCGGAATACTAATAATATTACTACTAATAATAATAATAATAATGTATATATCTATTTTTTTTTAAGGAGGGAGGAAATCTCTTGAATGAGACCTCAGGGGACCGGTCCCGTGATGTGTGGGACTCTCCAGTACAGAAGGTGCTGGCCTACCCACTAAGTCCTCGCCCCTCTTGACGCAGCTATCTACAGGTCGGAGCAAACGATAGTGCGTCGAGGAGACCTCGTTCCTGGCTTGGAAACCCCCTCCCCGGAAACAGCCGTTAAGCATTACTTCGGGGAGGGGGCCAGGTTGTTTGCCAAGGGGCAGTCGCCGGAGCAGTTATCCTCTACTCAATAGGGGAGGTCCACCTTCTTCCGACGAAGGATGTCCTCCGCGATGTTGGCGACCCTCCCCCCGTTTTCCTCAGAAAGGGCATCAGAGGGCCGATGCCTTCAGGTGTGACCCCTCCAGCCTCGCCCCCCAGTTCTGCCCTCTCCGACATCCATCGCACACACACGAAGAAAGTGTGATGGGCATCGTCTTTCGCGGACCGCAGTATAAGCAACTGGGGTCCGCGGCTTTGCCCATCCTATGCAGGTATCCATGATCGGTCAACATCTGGGTGAGGTAATAACTCTCCTCCCCATGTTGGGCCACTTGACTTATTAGTATGGAGGTCCACCTTCCGCGCGTATCCTGCGCCCACCGATCCTGCCGGCAGGCAAGGGATTGCTCCCTAGCCCGCTTCTTTGCTTCGGCTTGTCCGAGTATTCCCTTCATTTGGTGGACGATCTTCCGCTCCTGGGCCATGAGGTCGGTCGGTATTACCCCAGCGATCACTAGTGAAGCCGCCTCCGAGACCGTGCAATGCGAGTATGCTACACGAAAGGCACATCTCCTTTGTACCGCCGCCATGCGCTATTATTTTGCGCTACATTTCGTACGGCAGCGCGTCGGCCCAAACTTCAGCACCGTAAAGCGTGAGGAACTTAGCAGCGCGTAGTAGCAGCCGCCTAATGCAAGGCCGTGGTCCACCCACGTTGGTCATAACCCTGCAAAGGGAAGCCACCACTACAGCCGCCTTGTCCGCCGACCTCCGAATATGTTCTCCAAAGGTGAGCTTAGCATCTAGCATCACCCCTAGATACTTTACGCATGCTTTGGTCTGTACCAACACTTCACCTATACTTAGCTGCTGCACTGTGGGGGATGCGCTTCTTCGTAAGGAGCACGATCTCGGTTTTGGCCTCAGCTAGCTCCAGCCTATGATTGTTCATCCAATAGCGAATTCGACGCATGGTCTGATCGAGTCGTGTCTGCGCCAGCGTTATATTGCGAGCAATAATAACAGCCGCCGCGTCACCCGCGTACCCGACCAGCAAGCAGCCTTGCGGCATTTCCAGTCGAAAGATCCCATCGTAGGAAGCGTTCCATTGATTGGATCCTAAGACGGAGCCTTGGGCCGCACCAGACGTTAGCACCTTCCGCGTGGAGCCCTCCGTCGTGTCGTACATATGAATCGGCCCTTCAGATAGTCCTTGATGATCCGAATTAGATACACAGGAACATCGAAGTACCTTTCTAGTGCCCCCAGCACGTCTGTCCACTTTGTCGAGTTGAAGGCAATTTTGACATCAAGTGTCACCAGGAAACAAACGGATCGGGAGAAATGATTTCTCCGCTCTGTTGACCTGGCCGCCTCCACTACCACGTGGATGGCGTTGATGGTAGATCTCCCTCTCCTGAAGCCATACTGCTTCTCGGACAGATCATTAGCTGCCAGTATCGCCGCCTGGAGGCGGGATCTCAGAAGCTTCTCCAGGAGATTCCCGGCAGTGTCCAACATGCATAGGGGCCTATACGCCGACGGAGCATTAACTGGTCCCTTGCAAGAGCAAAGGATGGCTCTTTGCTACCGCTTTTAGTATTTCCGCTGGAAGTCCGTCAGGCCCTGGCGCCTTTTTGTTCTTAAGGGAACACGCTGCGCGTTCTAGCTCCGCCCGTGTGAAGGGCGGTGCCTCGGAGCCCTCAAGAGCCAAGGGTTCATCCCGTCGTTTGGGATGAGTGTAGAACAGGGCATGGACTATTCCGTCCATTAGCTCAGCGCTCATGAGCTCGCTCTTGTCGAACGCACCCAATTTGCGGGTGATAGTTTTATTCCCTAACCCCCAGGGATCGTTGTTCAAATGCTCTCCTAGCTTCTTCCAGAAGTATCTCTTACTCGCTTTAATGGCTTGCTTCAGAGCTCTTTTCGCTATCTGGTATTCAGCGATCCTGAGAGCGTCTTCGCGGTCGCGCCTCTGGTCCCGCTGGGCCAGGCGGCGCAGCTGCAGGTATGCCCGCCTCAGCTACGCGATCTCGTCCGCCCACCAATAAGCAGGACAACGCACGGTGGGGCAATACGACCAAAAAATGCTCAAAAGTCATGCTTTAAGCGAATTTTGGCTCGAATAAATTTCTCATGGGCGATTTTCTTTTCTTGAGTAGTTCCCTTCAAGAAGCAATTTCCCTCGGTAGGGGTAGAGAAGCTAATATTGGCCCCAGCTGATCTAGAAAATCGTGATTTTTCAAAAATTCACGATTTTAGCTTTGAAACTATGAAATTTCTTTTTTTATTTTTATTTTCATAAATTTGTGTTTGTAGTGAATTTTGATACATATTTTCACCTAATAATAGTTTTTTTTTCATGGAAAATCCAATACTTTTAAAGAGAAAAACTTTATAGCCTCGAACAATTATTTTTTTCATTAATAGTTGGATGGAACTGTCGTCTCTGCTGAGTTACCCCCACTTCGAATCCTTTTGTTAGGTGGCGTACAAGTCAAGTATTTTAGGCTTGGACTAAACATCCCCCCTATTTGACTGTATTATAAACGCGTTCAATTACATTTATTTTAGCACGCAATTTATTAAATTTTTCATAAACCAAAGGTTTTGTTAAAATGTCAGCATGTTGATCATGAGTATTAACATATTTAGTATTAATTACGTCGTTTCACAGTTTTTTACAAATGAATTGATATCGGACATTGATATGTTTGGATCTGTGATGAAATTCGGGACTTTGACTTAATCTAATTGCGCTTTGATTGTCCACATATAAAGTCGTAGCTCCAGCGCATCCATGTCAGACATTTGACAATAATTTTCGAAGCCATATTGCCTCCTTAGTCACTTCGTTCGCCGCTATGTTAATCAGCCTCGGTTGTGCTTAAGCTTACAATTGCTTGCCGTTTCGAAGACCAGGAAATACATCCTCCATTAATCGGAAATATGTACCCGGTTGTAGATCGACGCGTGTCAAGATCCGCAGCGTAGTCTGCGTCTGAGTACCCAACGAGTGTATTTGTTTCACATTCGCAACAAAAAAATAAGCCAAAATTTTGTGTTACTTTTACATAACGTAATATTCTATTCACGGCTTGCCAATTGATGGCGTCATGTTTGTCGAGAAACCTGCTCGCAATGCCAACCGCGCAGGCAATATCTGGACGCGATATAATTGACTAAAATAATAGTGATCCTACCTCTTCGCGATAAGGAAAATCAAATTGAGGTTTAGTTGGATTTACTAATTTAACATGGGGATCAGCAGGTATTTTAATGGGGTTTGATGCTTCCATATTAAATTTTTGTAAAATAGTTTGAATATAACTAGCTTGGCTTATAAAAATGCCGTTTTCCTCTTGAAAAATTTCTATTCCAACAAAAAATCTTAAATTACTCGTGGTAATGTTAAACTCGATTTCAAAAATGTTGACAAGACTTTTTAACGTTTGTAACGAATTATTTGTTACATTTGAATTTCGCGCGCAAGTAAAGCGATGTTTTGAGTACTGGGCTAAAGAGGGCGGTTGCGTCGCGCATATGTATGAAATTAGTCGCGCGACTAGCCACTGCGCTCCGGACGAGTGGCGACGACGCACCGTACCTCCGTGGTCCCTAACACCCGCACTTGGGGTGAGTATTTGTAATGCGATTTAGATTTCTTGCGTAGCATACTAATTAGTTCATTTTTTGTATATAGTGTTAGGTAATATTCCTCTAAGAGTAGAAGGATTTTATAAGACGTCATTTCTAATTGCTATATAAACTATATTCGCGCGGCGAGCGAACTACTCTGCCTCGATAATCTGCTATACTGCTGGAACTTCGATCATCATCTCCTGGAAGATGTGCCTGGGAAATTCAACATCAGCGTAGTAAAAGGCTGCATAAAGAGGCAACTCCAAAATTCCATCTCAGCTTCGACCTTATCAAGGACGTCGCCGATCGCAGCCGGCACTACTACCCCTTGCCGAACATCGGGGCGCTGTTGTTTACATTGGAATCTTCAGGAACACATCAAGGGCGATCGCCTCGCAGCAGCACATAGACATCGAGTGTAAAGAAGCAAGACGCAGGTAGTTATCTCGTCGCGAGAGCGCATTTTAATTCTAACATGTATTTTGTATAACTCGTCTGTGACGCGCGATAGCTATCGCTAAACGAGAATATTAGGGATTCGTATGCCCACATGAGAAAGATCGTGACGACGATTATTTGTAATCATCAGGGACGCGCGGTGTTTATCGCGAACTAATTGTAAAGGGGAAAAAGACTTTCACGATAGCACACGAAGAATCGTAGCTAATTATAATAACATAAATACTTAGTACAATTTGTATGCGGCTATTAAAATTACTAGTGCGAATTTAATTTATAGTATCATGATCAAAGTAAATATATGTTTTATTTCATTCTTATGTATTTCTTCGAATAATTAATTATATATAAATAAACTAAAATATAAAACATTACATTGGCGCCCATCTAGCGGCACGATTATATCGCGACCGGGTATTAGGTTAAGATTTAAATTGAATTTTTTATAAAACAAATATTTCTTTTATTTTAACACTTAACAACGTGGAAGCCATCGCCGAGGGACGACGATGGAGGAATTGAAAAATCGACTCGACTTCATGGCTGACGAAGTAACGAGGCTAAATCAGCAGATCGGACTCTCACCCGTGAAAATGAAAAATTGGAATCGCAGAACCAGAGTCTTCAAAGAGAAATTCAGAACGCCATCATTGAACCGTCATCAGCGCACGAGACAGCTCCAATTTCAAATCATAATAACAACAACAACCGAGAAGAAGAAAGGTCAAATGCGTCAACAAACTCGACCTTGGTTGAAGGACTCGTAGAATATCTCGAAAATTTGCAAATTAACATAGTTTTACCCACTTACGATGGAATCTCAGGAAATCTTGTAAAAAAGCGTACAAAAGAATCTCAAAAATTGCTGATTGTTGAGGAAGCTTTGAAAGGAAAGGCACGTATCTGGTACGAATCGCGACCTAGCGCATTCGCTGATTTCTTTCGATTCAGTCAGGAATTTTTGAATGAATTTTATTCTATTGAAGCACGGACTCGCGCAAAAGCTGAGTGGTCAAACAGAAAATTCAAAAGTTCAGATCGTTCGTTGCAGGAATACTTCATGGACCAAGTTCGTATTGCAAAAAATTTCCCGCGAATGGATCCGTACGAAACTAACTTTCTAATAATTAAACAATTACCTAGACACGCTCGTGATGTCCTAGCAGCAATTAACTATGAAGATACAAATAGAATCACGCGAACTCTTGCAAACCTTGACGAATCATACAAAGAAAGCTTAGAGGAAAGATCTGTTGTGCGTGACAAACCCAAAAGTAATAACGTAAATCATATTGTAAAATTGCGAACTGAAAATAATGATGAATGTAAAGAAAATCAACATGTTTCGGAGTGTTTCACGCTTCCTGATGTCACTAAGCCACCCCCGCAGATACCGTTCAGGGATCGCGGCGATCACAGCATGGAACAGAGTCGAGTAAATACTCTGAAGCGATCCGAATTTCTTGACGATTTGTGTTGGGATGTTCAACCAAATGAACAAACCAATATAATTGGTCGGAATTCGCGTATCGTTAGTCCTAGGGTGTTGGCTACGATTCTTGGGGTTGAAGTGGAGATCTTGGTGGACTCTGGAAGTGATGTAACGTGCATATCCGATGTTTTATACAACAGATTAAAGAAAATAGAAAAACTCATTGAGTTACCAGTTAGCAATTTAAATATACATGTAGCCGCAGGAGCAAAAACAGTTACGATTAGGAGAAAGATCCAGCTTGTTATGCAGATAGCTTCGTTTTGTATTACTCAATCGTTCTTAATTGTACCGGGATTGACTACTGATGTCATAGTGAGAGCTGATTGGCTAAAAGCAAACCAAGTAATTTTAGACTTCGATAAAGAACAAATAATTATGTTTGAATCATGAATACCTAGTTGTTTAGTAAAATATCGGCATTCGGAGGAAAAGCTTGGTTATGCTCAGGTTTGTGCGCAAGGGTGTGAATTTTTTGATAACAAAGTCATTGAGACCGCTGAGACAAAACTTGACTTGCCAGAAACTGAAAAGCAAATTAAGAAGTATGTTGATGCACTAACGGGTTTGAGTAACGACCAAAAAGAGAAAGTTCAGAGTTTATTTATGCATAACAAGCAGGTTTTTTCGGATCGACCAGGTTTAACTAATGTTTATGAACATGAATTCCGCGCGAAGGAGGCTCATCCCTTTGTTCGACGCTCGTATCCTGTCCCCATTCACCACCAAAACGCCGTTGATGCTGAAATTGAGCGCATGTTAAACATGAAAATTATTGAGAGATCAACGAGCGAGTATTGTAATCCGTTGCGCGTGGTGGTGAAGAAGGATGGACGTGTGAGGCTATGTCTGGATGCTAGATTTATAAACCCATATATTGAAACAGAAAATGAGTCTCCACCTCTAGTTGACGAGATTGTTCAAAAACATGAGGGAAAGAAGTTCTTCTCTACGACCGATTGTACGTGTGGTTATTGGCAGATTCCTCTCGCTCAATCATCTAGGAAATTCACTGCTTTTATCCATCGTGGTCTTGTTTACCACTTTTGTGTTGTACCTTTTGGAATCAATAATGCTGGTTCCGCTTTCATCAGAGCAATGAGTTTAGTTTTAGATAAAGAGTTTCAAGATTTTTGTTCCGTTTATGTCGATGATATTTTAATCACTTCTGTTAATTTCAATGAACATTTGGATCATTTACATCGCTTATTTCAGCGAATGGTTCAGTGTGGAATGACACTTAGTTTAGATAAATCCATGTTTTTCAGGGAATCAGTCCCATTACTGGGTTTCATTTTGCACAAACAAGGCATTAGTGCCGATCCAGAAAAAGTGAAAGCAATTCAAAATATTCCAATCCCTCGAAACAAAAAGGAACTACAATCGTCTTTAGGAATTTGCAATTATTACAGGCGTTTTAGTGTCAGACATGCGGATTTTATAAGCCCTTTTCGTGATTTGTTAAGCGGTGGACGTGTTTGGAAATGGGAGACACGACATACTGAAGCATTCGAAGCGTTAAAAAAGAATTTTATTAGAGAAATAGTCTTAAGTCATTATCTTGTAGATAAATGTTTTAAATTGCAAACTGATGCCAGTGATGTGGGGATCAGTGGAGTGTTATATCAGGTTGACGATGAAGGAGATATTAGAATTGTTTCGCTTATAAGCAGAGTATTGTCGGCTTGTGAAAAGAATTATACTACGACTGAGCGTGAACTACTCGCGATTGTATATTCGTTACAGAAATTTCGATATTATCTCCTAGGTAAAAGATTTGAGATTATCACTGATCACCAGTCACTGACATACTTACTTTCATCACCTTTTGGGAACGCTCGTCTAACGCGTTGGATTTTGAGCATACAAGAGTATAATTTTGACATAAAGCATTGTAAAGGTAGTGATAACTTGATTGCGGATTTCTTTAGTCGTAATTTCTCAGAAACGGGATTGCAGCCTGCTCCCAATTATTTAATATGTCGAGTTGTTAAGCAAATATCAAAAGAATCGTGTGGAGGATGTATTAATCTAGTTAGGTCAACTATGTCAATGTTAAAAGATCAAAACTTAATATCAGATGACCTTAAGGATATTCGAACCCATCAACAAAATGATGATCTGTTAAGTAGGCTAGAGAATAAGTTGTCTGTATCGGGCGAGTTTAGTATAGATGACGGGATATACTATTGGAGACGTAGGCCAGAGGACTCCTGGAAAATGTATCTTCCTCGTAATTTAGTAACGCCGATTGTTCGCGCTGTGCATGAGAGGTTTGGACACGCCGGGTCCGCGAAATCGTATCATTTTCTCGCATCCTTCTTCTTTTGGCGAAGAATGCGTAAAGATGTGAAAGTATTTGTAAAAAGTTGTGATCTCTGTCAGCGCGTCAAGTATCTGAATTATAAGATGGAAGGAGGATATCATTTTCTAAAGGCAACACGGCCGAACCAGTTAGTATCAGTCGATTTTTACGGCCCGCTTCCGGCTACTATTGGCAGATCAACTTATATCTTTGTCCTTCAAGATGTATTTTCGAAACTTGTAACTTTATATCCTATTAGAAGGGCTACGACTAGAGTGTGCCTAGGAAAATTGAAACTGTATTTTGAGGATGTTGGGAAGCCAGAAAAAATCTTATCTGACCATGGGACTCAGTTTACGGCAAAATCCTGGCGGAGTTCACTAGAGGCAGATGGTGTGAAAGTTTTGTTCTCTTCAATTCGTCACCCGCAGTCTAATCGTGTTGAGAGGACCATGAGGGAATTAGGGAGAATTTTCCGCACATATTGTGCCCAAAATCATGCTGGATGGGGAAAAATTATAACCTTTGTGGGGGAATGTTTAAATTTAACCGTGCATCAAAGCACAGGCCTTGAGCCTTATTTTTTACATTATGGTCGTCGACCAATTGAACTACTTGTAGAGATTTTTCCAAAACTTAAAAGTGAACCGCTTCCTCGCGAAGTTATCCTGCAGCGGGCGAACGAACGTTTACAAAGTGCTTATGAAAAGAGATGTAAGTCGCAAAAGTCAAAGAGTGGAGTTGTATTACGCGTTGATGATGAGGTGTTGATACGAGTACCGCATTTGTCAGATGCGAGTCAAAAGCTAATTGGCAAATTTTTTCATCTCTACGAAGGTCCCTACAGGATCTCGAAGATTATAAATGACAATGCGTTGGAGTTAGTTGTCGATCATATTCCTCCATGGTTGTTATTGTCGTATTTTGTATCATGTAGTATGTATGTGTGTGAATGGATGTGATGTGATTGCGATGAGCAGCGTGCTTTCTCGCTATTTTAGGACGTTGTATCGCGCAATCCCAGATATTCATTTGCTAAGAAAACGCACTAGTGGTTGTCTGGGGGGGCACCTGTAACGAATTATTTGTTACATTTGAATTTCGCGCGCAAGTAAAGCGATGTTTTGAGTACTGGGCTAAAGAGGGCGGTTGCGTCGCGCATATGTATGAAATTAGTCGCGCGACTAGCCACTGCGCTCCGGACGAGTGGCGACGACGCACCGTACCTCCGTGGTCCCTAACACCCGCACTTGGGGTGAGTATTTGTAATGCGATTTAGATTTCTTGCGTAGCATACTAATTAGTTCATTTTTTGTATATAGTGTTAGGTAATATTCCTCTAAGAGTAGAAGGATTTTATAAGACGTGATTTCTAATTGCTATATAAACTATATTCGCGCGGCGAGCGAACTACTCTGCCTCGATAATCTGCTATACTGCTGGAACTTCGATCATCATCTCCTGGAAGATGTGCCTGGGAAATTCAACATCAGCGTAGTAAAAGGCTGCATAAAGAGGCAACTCCAAAATTCCATCTCAGCTTCGACCTTATCAAGGACGTCGCCGATCGCAGCCGGCACTACTACCCCTTGCCGAACATCGGGGCGCTGTTGTTTACATTGGAATCTTCAGGAACACATCAAGGGCGATCGCCTCGCAGCAGCACATAGACATCGAGTGTAAAGAAGCAAGACGCAGGTAGTTATCTCGTCGCGAGAGCGCATTTTAATTCTAACATGTATTTTGTATAACTCGTCTGTGACGCGCGATAGCTATCGCTAAACGAGAATATTAGGGATTCGTATGCCCACATGAGAAAGATCGTGACGACGATTATTTGTAATCATCAGGGACGCGCGGTGTTTATCGCGAACTAATTGTAAAGGGGAAAAAGACTTTCACGATAGCACACGAAGAATCGTAGCTAATTATAATAACATAAATACTTAGTACAATTTGTATGCGGCTATTAAAATTACTAGTGCGAATTTAATTTATAGTATCATGATCAAAGTAAATAAATGTTTTATTTCATTCTTATGTATTTCTTCGAATAATTAATTATATATAAATAAACTAAAATATAAAACATTACACGTTTCATATTTTTGTACAAGTAGTAGCCCGTAATCTACGTATAATGCAAAGTAAACTTTATCACCTTCGTAGAGGCCTGTATCCAGGGTGTCCAAAAAGTCTGGAAACACCCAAATAACTTTTCAGGTGATTTATTTGTAAAAAATGTCAAGATTATATTCGATGTAATTTTTGACAAGGAATTCAACGGCGACCTTAGATTTGACCTTGAAGATGACCTTGATGGTTTTTTTAAGGTCAGTTCAATTTTTTTTAATGAGAAGCACCATTTTTGACATCAGCAATGGAAAGAGCAGGAAATTTTACATTCAAAACCATTGAGGTCAATAATTTTCCATTCATCTTAAAGGTCATTTGGAGGTTATTCAATTTTGAGGTCTCGCAGAAAAACTCGATTGAAGGAAATAGATCAAAGCTTACTTCAGCTGTTTTCTTCAATTACAAGTAGCGCTGACCTCAAACCTAACCTTGTTTGTATCCTTTAAGGTCAATCCAAGGTCAAAATCTGTTTCTTAAGTCCCCCTCATCTGATATCGGCAATTGAAAAAGGAGAAGTTTCCATAGCGTTACCCAGAAACAATTATTGATTATTACCATTTCAAGCTCTTCTATTGAATTCGTTCAAATAATTTTCCGCAGCAGTAGTGTACAATCTGAAAAAATATTTTACTGGTTTTTGAATTTTCATATTCTGATCAGCTTGCGTCTCTTGCAAAGAAAAGTGCAATGGACAAACTCACTGATAGAGAAAGAATAACGCTTCTCATGATGAGAGGTTGGGGTCCGGTGCAGCGATCTTATAGGGCTGTAAGGGATCTTTTCAATGCTACATTTAGGCCTAATAGGACTCTAATTTCATTTGCAACAGTTTAAAAAAACTGTTAAAAGGTTTGAAAATACCGGCACTATTAGTGACCTGCCTAGATCAGGTAGACCAAAGTCAGCAAGTAATGAAGAGAAGTCATTAGATGTTTTGTTAACATTTACTGAAGATGCACATACATCCACTCGTAGAGCTGCTCAAGAGCACGAAGTTAGTACATCATCTGTTCATAACATACTACATGAAGCGAATTTCCATCCCTACAAAGTAACAATGATACACAAACTGAACGAAGATGATTTCGACCGTCGCGTTGAATTTTGTGATGATATGATGGCTCGCATAGTTCAAAATCCTAACTTTCTATTTAACATAGTATTTTCAAATGAAGCTACATTTCAACTTGACGCAAGTTTGAATAGGCATAATTGTAGATATTGGGCAGCTGATAATCCTTATTGGGCACGAGAAGCTAAATCACCATATCCACAAAAATTAAATGTCTGGGTTGGAATACTAAATGATAAAATTATAGGACCATTTTTTATTGATGGTAACTTGAATGCCCAAAATTATGAAGCTATGCTCCGCAATCAAATAGTTCCTGCAATAATGGAATTAACCGGAGAAAACTTCAATGGCACATGGTATCAACAGTTATGATATAACAACACAGTCATTGGTATAACAATTATGCACGAACTGTTCGTGATGGATAGGACGAAGAGGCATTATTGAATGGCCAGCTAGATCACCCGATTTGACGCCTCTTGATTACTTCTATTGGGGGTATTTGAAAGATCGAGTGTACAAAACAAAACCCCAAAATTTGGATGAATTACGGCAAAGGATCATTGATGAATCAGCTCTCATTCCCGCTGAAATCATCAGAAATGCTGTTGGTGTTTTTTACCATTGATTAGGACAGTGACAAGAAGTAAATGGGGAGCAGTTCGAGTATCTACGATAATCATAGTTGGAAATATTTATCCAATCACGTGAGAGGCAAGGGGACTCACGATAATAAAGCATTCCAAAGGGAACAGAAATTACTACGTCCACGCTGTTGTTCCTGGGTTACGCTAAAAGTAAAATCAAATGACCTTTACGATCAATGGAAAATTATTGATGCCAAAAATGGTGCTTCCCATTAAAAAAAATTGACCTGACCTTAAAAAAAACCATCAAGGTCATCTCCAAGGTCAAATCGAAGGTCGCCGTTGAATTCCTTGTCGAAATATTACATCGAATATGACCTTGACATTTTTTACAAATAAATCACCTGAGAAGTTATTTGGGTGTTTCCAGACTTTTTGAACACCCTGTATAGGCACTTATCAGAGCTACTTTGCGTGAACCCTAGGCTCTTTATGAAGCGATCGAACTTTTCATGACAACAACGTCCAGAATGTTTTAAATCATAAATGGCCTTATTGAATTTCAGGACGAGCTTCTTGTCGCCAACATCAAGACCATCTGGGATACGCATAAAAGTAGTTTCTTGGATCTCGCTATTTAAATATGCGGTGGTAACGTCCAACTGTAAATGATTTAAGTTTTCTTTAGCCGCTATTACAAGGAGGTGACACACTAATTCGTAACCTATGACGGGTGAAAATATCTCACCGTAATCTACTCCTGCTTCTTACAAAAAACCCTGTGCACATAGTCTTGCTTTATAGCGTTTATTATTATTTCCGTTCAAATATTTTATTCTAAATATCCATTTAAATCCTATGGTCTTACGTCTTTCCGGTAGCTCAAGTACGTCCCACGTCTTATTTTTTGCATGAGCTTCCAATTCATCATGAATCGCGCGCTTCTAAAGAGTGGAATCATTGCGACTCAAAGCTTCCTTAAAGCTAGACGGCGGATCGTACATGACTGTACACGCTTGGTACCGCTCCGATGGACATAAACCCTCACGCGAGCGCAGGTTGTATACGCGATCGTTCGCTTGCGCGTTTTCTTTGTAGATCGGGGTTTGATTGTGCTGTGCTTGCATGTTTTCAACGTGTGGTTCGATTTCAGGTGCGACCGGTGTATCGCTTACTGGTACGTCTTAGCCAGTTTTCTCGGCGAAATCAAATGAGACTTCTGCTCCTTTTTCAAGCGCAGCGCTTGGTGCATTTTCATTAAAAATCACGTTTCTCGAAATGGTTATGCATCCGGTTTGTGGGTTAAACAGTCTATAATTTGCAGATTCCTAAGAATAATAACATTCTAAAATTGATCAAAGAATACTTTTAAATTTTTCAGAACTGTAAAGGAAAATTTTTGATTTTCCGGAATAAGTACTTTACACGTATCTAAGGATAAAATTAAAAATTTTTTTTTGTTTTATCAGAAAATAAAGTGAATTATTGAAATAACGTGTATCGAGTGTATTTCAATTTCAAAATAATATGAAATAGATAAATGGAATCACACAAAGAATACCCTCAAATTTTTTCAGAATGTTTAGACCACATTTTAAAAATATCAGTTTTTCTATTTTTCGGAAAATCAAAAATTTTATTTTACGGTTCCGAACAAATTTAGGAGTATTTTTTGATCAATTTTAAGATGTTTTTATTTTTTTCCGAATTTTTCCAAAAATCCATATAAACCGAAAAAGAAATTGCTGAATATTAAAAGTAATATTTATTGTTTTAAATGCCATTTTGAATGAAAAAAAAAAAATTTATTAATCTTTAGTCGATAATTTTTAGTTTACGGCTTAAAACATGGGGTACAGTTGTTTCAATATTTTTTTTTCGATCAAATTCATTGTACGTGAATCTCTGAACTTTGGTGTCGAAAAGTATCCGTTCAAGCGCTGATGGGTTAAGGAGCCACAAACTGATGTGCGGTGCTCTGACGTACGCAAAAGACTGCACGTCGCTCTGACAATCGAGATGGATCGCGCGTAGCTTTGACAATCTTGGCGATCCCATGGCGTCAAGCTGCCCAACGATCACGTAAACTATCTTTCTCTCGAGGCGACAAGAGTCAATAAACGAGCGTAATATTCGTATATCCCAGACGTATTTATTTGAATAACCCTGATCCCATCCACAATAATCTCGCGTATTTCGGTATATTTGCGGACATATGGATTACAAAAATCCATAATAGTATTTATTTATTATTATTTAAATTAAAAAGTATGACTATGTGAAAAAAGAAATTGAGAAATTATTTATCTTTCCATATAACATAAAAAATAGTTTACTCATTAATTGAAAGGAAGATATATTATAACAAATTATCTAGAAAGGATTTGAACCCGATCCAAAAAGTTAAAAATCCAGTATGTTATCTATTTAACTAACGTAACATTGAAGTTCGTATGGCAGGAAGTCGCGTATGTTTATCTGATTATCCTACAGTAATTGTTGTTTAAATATGAGTAATCATTGTTTAATAGTAGGTTTGTTGTATACTCAAATATTACAATATTATCCTCTCTGAGCCCGATCGAAAAGGTTACAATTTCGACCTCGTTAGGTGGAAAAATTGTCGTCGGTGAGCTGCTGCTGGTCGTCCTATTGACGAGTGTTGTCACCTAGACAACTGGAGTCTACTGCAGGAGCGGTGTCCTCAGAAGAACCTCGAAGTTCTCGTAGATAGCGTCTACGATGGGTGAGGGGAGGACACAGCACTAACCCCCTCACCTAGCCCTCTACTAACCTAGAGTCTCAACTTCTCAGAGAGAAGGAGACCCAGTGACTATGTCACCGATGTGCCAAGCTCATTAAGTACCTAGGGAATTGGTTTTAGGTTATTTTATAGCCCCTACTCCGTAACAGAGCTGGGGCACTCAAAAATTTACAACCGGAACTAAGTTTGCTCTGGAGGTTTCGCCTAAGTTAGGCGGGGAGTGCCGAGGAGGCGCTCAAGCTAACCTGGGTGACCTGCTCCTTCACCCGCAGAGACCAAGGAGACGTCTGGCAGCCTACGGTGGTCGAGGGTCCGCTGCTCCACTCGGTCTGAGTGAAGGCATCGATCCCCTTGGGCTGGCTGGCCGGCACCCTGGAGCGGGAGCGAGAGTGAGGCGGTGAGTGAGGGCGGGAGCGAGCTCTGGACTGACGGTCTCGATGTTCGCTGTTCCGTCCGGGGCTCCGTCTGCGGCTTCTGCTGCGGGAGTCGCGCCCGTGACGAGGGCGGGAGACAAAGCGTCTCATTCAAAAAATCCGTACCTTAAAGAAAGGAGGAATAAGGCGCACTAAATAAATAGGCGAGAGCTTTCAAAAGTAAACTGCTAAGCAGGCTTTATTCTCAGACCCTCTGGTGTATTCAACTGGAGGGGAGAGGCTAGCTAGCGGTTGCCTGGCCTCTCCTCGGGCCTTCTTATATGCCCCATAGGCCTACAATTTGGTATTGGGTAGCGCGCCGCTAGGCCTTCGCCACCTAGCGGCGGCGGCGCGCAACACAGACGCGGCGGCAAGTTCGGCTTGCATGTGTAACGGGTTCATGTGCTGCAGGGGCAGGCACGTTAACGCAACAAAATATAGTATGTCTTGTCATGTATTATACTATTTTTAATGCAAAAAACTACTGATCAAAAATTATTATTTTACATTTTTAGTAACATCAGTGCATTTTTGCTTGACTCCTGAACCTTCTTAGTCGAAAATATATCCTTTAACCAATCAATTTTTTCTAATAGGCTATAAGTTTTTATTAAATTATTTATTTATCTTAAAAAATGTTATGTTTATTTTTTTTTAGATACGCATAGTGCCATCGATCAAAGAACAGTTAACTAAATTATCTCTTCCACCCATTGAGAAATTGGCACAGAATTCATTGAAATTTAAAAGAAGAAAAATTAAGCAGTCAGAAGAATTAGCTGAAGTTCAAAAAATCTTAATACAACAAGGCAAAACGACCAATCCGTGTACAAGCTATCCTTAAATATTATCACTTTTTTTTTTAAACAGATAAGTTTATTATGTTAAATATTTAAGTAAATAAATAAAAAATGAATACTTATTTCAAGTAATATATATTACGATATAAATTTCTACTTTTTTTACATTATCTTGAGATGCGAAGGTATTATAAGTTGCAGGAGGGTGAGGGCGAATAAGGGTATGAAAATGGAAGGAAAGAACTGATGAGCGAGCAGGAGGGAAAGTAAAGCTGTTTAACATATGATGCTGGAAATTTAGATGAATTTTTCTGGTGGATCACTGCATTTTAGGTTGACTTTAGCACAATTATATCTAGGTGGATAGTCCAAATCAATTTTTAGCTGAATTTTCTAAGTGATATTCCAGCGGAATTTTGCACGCGAAATTCACCGTCATTCGAAAAATCCACCAGAATTTTCTATACTATGTAAGGAGAAGAGCAAAAGTAGACTTTGTCTGCATATTTCAAATTATCACCATTTAAATCTATAGAACTCTGCGGTAAAAACAATTTAAACGATTTTCAGAATCATTCTTGTATGTCACTTTAATCATTAAATTTCGTCAGTTAATCGATTCAACGATTAGAACCGATGAAATAGAATTAATTAATATCGATTAATACTAATGTAGGTGTTGCGTAGAAGAAGGGCCTAACTTGACTTACGCCCATCTTGCGGAAAATAGTGAAAATGAAATAGCAAATCACAAGCTATCATTATTTAAAAATCATAGCTTCCTAAATTATTTCTTTCCTTAAAAAAGCAACATAATTTATATAAGAACCCTGCTAGGACTTGGCCAATGGACGTTGCAGAGAGCACGTGCATTGGCATTGTGCAGAGGTAATAATTGAGTTTACTGAGAGAATTAAGACATATGGACTTAATTGGGAGGGAGAGAAAATGAAAGGAGTACAAGATATAATAGGTGAAGTGAAGGTAGAGATTTGTATTAAGTGAAAAAGAAACTATAGCGAAAAAGAAAAGTGGTGACCGTGAGAGGTTAGGTTCGGAAGAGCCGGCAACGTGTTGGAGAAGGAGGAGGGTGATAGAAGGTGCTGGACAAAGGCGGGAATCACTTTTCTTAGCATTTGTGCTTGTAGTACAAAAAGCCCAGGATGGCAGAAAAAGGTGAAAGAAGAAAAAAGAACGTTAAGACAGACAACATTAACAAAAATGGCAGAAAAAGCAGAGAAAACAGCGAAAGGAGACAAGTTGAGAGAAAAGGACAAGAACAAGACAAAGAGAGTTAGTTTTGAAGACGAGAGGAGAAGAGAATTGGAAGAGTGGAAGGAGAAAAGACATTGAAAATCATAAGCAGAAGTTACAAGAGATGGAGGTAAAACTGGAAGAAAAAATAAGTGATTTAGAGAAGAGACTAGAAAAAATTGAATAAAGGACAGCAGAGTTGGAGGAGAAAGAAAATAGTAGAGCATCGTTTTTACCATCAGGTGAGAGAGAAAAGGACTACAGGAGGAAGGCGGAAGAGGGCGACACGGAGACCGAAGATTCATCAAAAGGAGAAGACCAGACAAGCAGAAGCGAGACAAGGAGCAAATCGAGCAGCAAAAGTAGGAAAAGCAGGTGCAGTGTATGGAGTTTATTGGACGTAGAAATTAATAAGATGAAAAAATTTACGAATGATAATGAGCGAAAGGAGAGAGAAAGGAATATTGTTATAAAAGGAGAAATGAATGTGAGAGATAAAGAGAGAGAAAAGGTGCGTGAATGGGTATGTGAGTTACTCGCAGACAGATTAGGATTAAAGGTGAATGTAGAAGCGGCATGGAGAGGAGGTACTGTAATTATAGCGAAACTAGGAAGCGTAGAGGAAAAGAAAAATGTAATGATAAACAAAAGCAAATTGGCAGGGACGAAATTATTTATAGAAAACGATCTTTGTTATGAGGACAGGAAAAAACAAGAGGAAATATTAAGGTAGGCGAAAAACAGAAGGGAACAAGGTGAATTAGTTAAGATCGGGGTAGACAAGGTACTCATAGGTAATAGGTGGATTAGGTGGGAGGATAAAGAAGCGTTAAGAGAGGCGGAGGTGAGAAGTTAGGAAATGAGGAGAAAAAGAAGGGGGAGGAGGATGCGAGTAAGAAAGGGGAGGGGATTAACGCGGTGGGGACTAGTATAAGGGAAGGTGTCAGTAACCAATTTTTAGAGTAAACCAGAAATGGTGCGATAGGGAATAGGATCATAAAGAATAAGAAAATAATAGGGAATCAGGGGAGAGGGAAATTAAATAAGGGGAGGGGTGTTAAAAATAGAGAAATCTATGTTAGACAAAAGAAGAAAAGGATAAATAAAGACAGGGAACAGGGGAGGGAGAGAAAATTAGTGTTTTGCGAGAAGACAAAGAATTTTGGGAGTATATAGACAATTTTGATATGGTAAGTCTTTCTGAAATGTGAGTGAAAGAGAAGGATAAGGATAAATTATTAGATAATTTGTCAAAAGAATTCAAATGGGAGATAGTAGTCGCGGTAAAAGAAAATAAAAAAGGTAGAGCGAAAGAGGGAATGCTAATAGGATTAAAAAATGAATGGATACAGAACAGTAATATTGAAATTAAAATAGTAGAAGGGGGATTAGTCAGAACAGAAACAATAAAAGGTAAAGAAAAAATAAAGATATGGTCAGTATACAATAGTGGAAATATTAATAGAATTATAGAGGAAATAGGGAATGGGGAGATCACTGAAGAGTGGCTGACGATAGTGGGTGGGGACTTTAACATAAGAATCTGAAAGAGAGGTAGGTTTATAAGTGATAGTGAGGAATCTAGTTGGAATAGGAAGAGTAAAGACAAAATTGAAGGGAAGGGAAGTGAGATATTAGTAGACTTCATAGAAAATAAGGGGTGGAAAATTTTAAATGGAAATACGGAAGGAGACTGGGAGGGTGAATTCACGTTCATAGAAGGGAGAGGTTCGACAGTAATAGACTACGTAGTGGTAAATGAGAAAGCGATAGAGAAAATTAAAGAATTTAAAGTAGAAGATAGGATAGAGTCAGATCACGCGCCAGTAGCTGTCAAGTTAAGGAGTATATACGAGAAAAATGAACAGAACAAAGAGATGGAGAAGAAAGAAAGGGAGTATATAATTTGGAATGAGGAGACAATAGAGAGATTTAGGGAAGTGACAAGCGTCGAGAAAAAAATAAATAGACTGCAAACGGAGGAGTCGGTCGAGAAAATATGGACAAGCATTAAAGAGTTGGTGGAGGTAGCATGGACAAAAGAAAAAAGAAAGATAAGCATGAAGAAACCAGGGATAAAGAGATGGTGGAACAGGAAGTGTACGAGCAGCAAGAGAGCAGCGAAAAAGAAATTTTATAAATGGAGACAAGGAGAATGCGAAAAAGATGAATATTTGAATGAAAGAAGAGAATGGAAAAGAATATGCAGAGAAAGTGAAGAAGAATGGAGAAAAGGAATAGAGAAAGTGAAGAAGAATGGAGAAAAGGAATAGAGAAAGAATTAAAGAATTTAAAAAATGAAAATGAGGTTTGGAAATTTATAAACAAATTTAGGAAAAGAAAAAATAAAGTTATGAATAAGATAAAAGAGAAGGAGTGGATTGACTATTTTAAAGGTCTATTGCAAGAAAGTAAAGAAAGAGTGCTAGGAGAGAAGAGAGTTAAAAAAACAAGAGGATAAGGATGAAATTAAATTAAATAAGATAGAAATAGAAAAGGCAAGAAGAAGTCTAAAGAAAAAGAAAGCGGCAGGGCACGACGGAATACCTAATGAAGTATGGTTATATGGAGGAAAAACATTAAAAGAGATGACAGACTAAATAATAGAGAAAATTTGGGGAGGAGAAGACATGCCAGAAGAATGGAAAATAGGAACGATTGTACCACTACACAAGAAAGGAGATATAAATGAAGCAAAAAATTACAGAGGCATAACATTATTATCCACAGGGTATAAATTATACGCGGAGATATTAAGAAACAGATTAGGAAAAGAAGTAGAGGAGAAAGAGATCTTACCGGAAGGACAACAAGGATTTAGGAAAGGCAGATTAACAGTTGACAATATTTATATTCTCAACTATCTAGCACAAAGAGCTAAAGTAAGGAAGGATACCATGTGGGTGGTTTTTGTAGATTTAAAGGCGGCGTTCGACACGGTAAAAAGGGACAAGCTTTGGAGAATAATGAAAAGAAAGGGATTAAGTGATTACATAATAGAGAGAATAAAAGGATTATACGAAGAAACAAAAGTGAAGATAAGAATAGGGGAGGAGCTATCAAAAGAATTCTGGACGAACAAGGGACTAAGGCAGGGATGTGTCCTGAGCCCAATATTGTTTTGTATATATATAAGCGAATTAGAAGAAGCAATGGAGAAGAGAAACGTAGGAGGAGTGAAAATAGGTAGGAAGAGAATCTGGAGCCTAGCCTATGCAGACGACATAGTATTAATGGCATATAATAAGGAGGCGATGGAGGATATGCTAAACACTGTGAAAATTTTCCTTAGAGAAAGAGACTTAATGTTAAGTAGAGAGAAGACAAAGGTTTTAGGATTCAAAGAAAGAGGTCAAAAAGAAAAGCGAAATGGAAGTGGGAGGGAAAAGAAATTGAGGAGGTGGACAACTTTAAATATTTAGGTTTTACGTTTAACAAAAACTGTGATTTTAAGGAGCATTTAAAAGAATTAAAGAAGAAAGGAGTAGCAGCCGCTAAAAGTGTTTGGAGCCTAGGAGAAAGATGTTTCAAAAACGAATGGAAAAGAAGAATGAAATTATTTAATTTGTTAGTGACAAGTACAATAGAATATGAGGTAGAAATATGGGGGTGGGAAGAAAGAATAGAATTAGAAAGAATATAACTAGATTATGTTAGGTGGATCCTAAGACTCGATTTTTGTACACCTAGGTATATAATTTACAAAGAGCTCGAATTAGAAAAAATGAAAATAAGATGGAGGCAAAGAGCGTGGAGATATGAGGAAAAAGTTAGAAATAGTGGTAAAGAAAGGTTAATTAGACAATGTTGGGAGGAGAGGGAAGAGGGTGAGGATGTGGGTAAGGCGGAGAGAACGAAAATTCTGAATAGTTTAGGGTTTAGCGAAGAGATTATTGAATTATGAAGAAGCCAGGAGAGAAATATAGAGGAGATTTTAATAGAAAGGGATACAGACATAGAAAAACAATTAAGATGGAATAGGATAGAGGGGGCGAAATATAATAGTAGATATAAAGAAATTGCACTATTTAAAATGCCAAAGTATATGAGTGATAAAAAGTTAAGGAAATATATAGGAATATTTGCTCAATTAAGGTGCGAAATTATAGAAAGGAATAATAAATAATGGGTGGGAGAGGAGGATAGAAAATGCTTATGGTGTAAAAAAGAGCTAGGAACATTAAAGCACTTGATAAAAGATTGTGAAGCCATCGTAACGTGGAGGAAAGACTTACCAGAGTATGTGACAGGAAATTGGACAAAAGTATTGGATGAGGGGGGAAATGTAGAGGTAGGAAATTTTTTTAGCAAATTATTAAAGGAAAAGGAAGAATTAGAAAAAAGAGAGAAAAGAGGATGTATTGAAAAGATAGGAAAAGCATGTTAAAAAATAGTCTAAAGATTAGGCAGGAAATAGATGTAAGAAAAGGTGGGAGCGAGGTTTGTGATAAATTAGATTTAAGGACAGGAAAATAATAGAAAGTCAATTGTAGAGAAGTGATAACCCTGTTGAAAATATCCAGCTGGAAATCCAGGTGGAAAATCCAGCTGGAAATCCAGGCATGGACTGGATTCCAGCTGGATTTCTAGCTGGATTTTCCACCTGGATTTCCAGCTGGAAATTCCAGATGGATTTCTGGGGAATCTTGGTTGAATTTATCCAGTTGGATTTGTGGGGAATGCAGGTGCAATTTATATCTTGATTTCGAATCAATCTAGGTAGATTTATTGGATATCCAGATGGAATCATGACCACTCGCCTCGAATAATGTTTCATCACTGTCATAATGTTTCTCTTTGGCTTCTTGTATTTTCTTCTCTTTTGCATTATCACTTACAATATTCTTTGTCTCTTTTAGCTTTTCTTCCTCTTCTTGAAATTAATAACAATTTCTTCAATAAAACCTTTTCCTGCAGTAGATCAAATAGATGAAATTGAAAGTGAAAATTGTAATAACTACATCACTGCACTTATACAAGAAGTTAAGTGCAAAATAATTAATATTAAATTTAATAATTTAAGTTATTTATGTTCTTTACCCAATAGAATCGAAATTCAATAAATTTTATTCGAAATTTATGTAATTAATCTGTATAATTAATTTAATCAGAATAAATTATTTTTATATTATTAAATTGCTTTTATTATTCAAAGATTAGTTTTGTGACGCGGGGTACTGCGGGGTACCCTCGCGTCGTCGCGAGCTGGCGCGAGCGGGCGAGACCGCGGCTTAGGTTAGGCTACCCTACTGCAAAAAATCACGTGATAAATCAAGTGATTTGTCAGGTGATAAATCAGGTGATAAATTACGCCAAAACGTCATCTGACTATGGTAGAAAAAAAACTAAGTCCGAAATTCTAAAAATCGTCTAAGTCCTTGAAAATTTTTTTTTGTAGAACCATGTTTTTAACGCGTTTTGGGCCATTTCCTGTCGATATAAATAAAATTTTTTTTTTTTATGAATTTTTGTGCACGTATAGCGACCTTCAATACCAACGGAGCTCACGGCTCCTCACGAGGTCTGTAAAGGTCTAGAAGCACCCAAAATCGGCTTCTTACCTCAATGGCTGACGCCACGGACCTGCCCTGCCAGGTGGCGCGAAGACGAGGCCGCCTTTTTCTTCTACTAGCCAGTTCAAATATCCAGTGTTGGTTAAAGGTTTGTTATTCGACGGCTCGTTTTCATTTATCGATTCCACTAAAATGCACGTATCGTTAGTCACAGAGCATAATGCGGCTTAATTTCATATTTTTCATTGCTGACGAAAAAGTCAAAATGCAAGAACACGTATCACGATTAGATGACATTAATGTAGTTTATGTGAATTTATGTGGTACCAACACACGCGTAATTTATGTATGTGCGAGCACGTAGCACGATTAGGTGTGTATAAGGTTAAGAAGATCCTAATACAATTGAGGCGTTACTGCGCTTCTTGAATCTCTTGCCTTGTGCACAAACACACATGAATTTGGCAAGCGTTGACATCAGGTAAGCTAACGTAAGCTACATTAATGTCATCTGATCGTGCCACGTCTTCTTGCATTTTGCCTTTTTAGTCAGCAATGGCAAAAATAAACAACGAAGATAAATTATGCTCTGTGACTAACGATACGTGCATTTTAGTGGAATCCATAAATGAAAACGAGCCGTTGAATAACAAACCTTTAACCGCAACATTGGATATTTGAACTGGCTAGTAGAAGAAAAAGGTTTGAATATTTCATCAGTCATAGAGGAAGAGAAAATCATCAATTTGAATTGGCCATTCAACTGCAGCATTAGTACCGCTTCCAAAAAAAAAACAAAATTATAAAATACAAAATTCGAGCATCATCCAGCTAAAATGATACGTGTAGATGGTAAGTAATATATTATGGATATATATATATTTATTTATTTATTTACTCTTGTCAAGTAATTGTTTGTACAAAATTCCAACTGTAAGCTTTCCTTGTTCATTTCTATATACGATGGGTCCATGGGAGAATAATTTTGAGCATATAAGTATCTAGAGTAAAGAAAGTCACTTGACAAGTTATAATAGGAATACATAAGACTCGAAGGGAAAATACAATGTGTACAAGACAAATAATTGTAAGCGCATAAAGATATTCACTCACAGAAGAATATTTTCTCTTAACTTTCTTTTCTCAAGATATTTAGAGGTACAATGATTTTCTCCTATTGTCCCATCATATAAAGAAACAAACAAGAAAGTCTTCAATTAGTATTCTGTAAAAAAAGTTAATCGATATGCTATAAAAGGGAATTCAAGATACAAAGAAAGAAATTACATTGACTGGTGTAAATATTTTTATCACCTGGACCCTTTGTATAAAGAAATCTACAAGAATAATCTTAATTTCGTATTCCGTACAAAAAATTAGTAAATCTTAAAAAAATTGACACAGGTCAATATAATTTCTTTTTTTTTGAGTCTTATATTCCCTTTTATAGCTTGTGAAGTGATTTTTTTTTACAAAATACTAACTGACTTTCCTGTTGATTTTTTTAGCCGATGGGCCCATTAGAGAACATTTTTGAAAGTATAAATATCTGGAGAAAAGAAAGTCACATGCTAAGATGTAAAGGGGAATACAAGACTCAAAAAAAATAAATTATATTGACCGGTGTCAATATTTTTATCATTTGTTAATTTTCATACGGAATACATAATTAAGATTATCCTTCTTGATTTCTTTATACGAAGGGTCCAGATGATAAAAATATTTACAACGGTCAATCCAATTTCTTTCTTTGGTTCTTGTATTCCCTTTTATAGCTTGTTGAGTGACTTTCTATAGTCTATAGATACTTATATGTTCAAAATTTGTTGCCTATGGATCCTTCGTATAAAAAAATGAACAAGGAATGTATTCAGTTGGTATTTTGTACAAAAAATCACTTGTCAAGAATAAAAATATATATACACATATATACATGTGTACACATCCACAGTATATTACTTAACACCTACAGCTATCATTTTAGCTGGATGCTGATCAAATTTTGCATTTGATAATTTTATTTTCATTTTGGAAGCTGTACTAAAGTCGCAGTTGAATGGCAAATTCAATTGACGATTTTCTCTTCTTCTACGATTGATGAAATATTTAAATATTTTCCTTTTACTAGCTAGTTCAAATATTCAGTGTTGGTTAAAGGTTTGTTATTAGATGGCTCGGTTTCATTTAGGAATTCCACTAAAATGCATAAATCGTTGCTCACCGAGCATAATTTAACTTCTTTTTTTATTTTTGCCATTGCTGACCAAAAAGAGCAAAATGCGTGGGCATTAATGTAATTTACGTAAGTTTATGTGGTACCTCACAAAACACTCGCGAAATTCGACAATTTATATCGACAGGAAATGGTCCAAAACGCGTTAAAACATGGTCCTACGAAATTTTTTTTTTTCAAGGACTTAGAAATATTTCAGGTGGTGGACTTAGTCAAATTCCCAAAAATTCATAAAAAAAAAAAATTTTATTTATATCGACAGGAAATGGCCCAAAACGCGTTAAAAACATGGTTCTACAAAAAAAAAATTTTCAAGGACTTAGACGATTTTTAGAATTTCGGACTTAGTTTTTTTTCTACCATAGTCAGATGACGTTTTGGCGTAATTTATCACCTGATTTATCACCTGACAAATCACTTGATTTATCACGTGATTTTTTGCAGTAGGGTGTCTATTAGCAGTATCACTATAGTATTGCAGCAATATTGCAAAGTCATATCTCACAATTTAATATTTAAGGAATATTTTGGCGATATTATGTACATCTTGTAATATTCCAGTGATATTGAAATATTGTAAAGATATTGCTGCAATATATCTGTGTTGTGTGGGACCTTTGTACCATAACTCTGCTTTTAGTTTTGAGAGACATATGTATACATTGAAAAAATATGTAAATGGACCAAATGGTATGGACAGACAGATAGCACGCAAACACATGCAAACTTTGATTTTTAAAACTGGAAATGTCAAATATTTGCGAGGAAACGATACAGTTAGTCAATATTGTAAACTTTTATTATTCCCAAAAGATTAACTTCATTTTATCGTAAAGAACAAAACGTTACTTTCATTGGAAGAAGTAGAAGAACGCAAATAAATAACAATTATGCTTTAATTTACAAAAAGTGTATTTTTCAGAGTACGGTTTTTCATAGTTTGGAGTATAGCCGAGCAAATAAAACAGATGATACTGTAGTAATGTTACGCTTGGGAGAGTATTTTCGTATTAATCAGATTTTAAATATAAGTAATGATTGTTATTTTTGACTGTCATTAATTACTATCTTTTGCGACAGCCCTTTTCCTCACGTTTAACATTTAAAAAAAATGAAATTTGCGTCGGGAGAAGTTTTTAGGCCGAGTGAAGCGAGGCCGAAAAGTCTCCCGAGGCAAAGATTCACTTACGCACCAGTGTGAAACCGTATTTTTCTCCACGAGAGCCGCAAATCGCATGCAAACATGCGTATTTGAGGTTGGAGTGGAGAAAATATATTTAAAGTCGATAAAATGCTTTACAGTAATAGTGCCAATTAATTCTATTTTTATTAATGTCGATATATGTCGATTAATTTTCAATATCGGATTGTCGCATTCAAGTCAGGTATAAGCAATATGAATTCAAAGCGATTGAAAATTATTGATTTGTAGAAAATAAATATTTATTTATCCATAAAGGTCGATTCGGAGCAAATGCTACAAACAGCATTAGTGTTCGGGACAAAGGTTGAAAATGTGTTAATAAAAGACAAAATCCGAATAAGAAAAAAGAAAAGGTGTACTGTTCAACGGATCAAAACGAAAGGCTTTGACCTGGCTCGCAAGCTCACCAATTGCCGAATGCTCGGACAGATATTTTTCTTGTACCCTGGCTCCTTTGCGCGGTCGTTCGGCTCGCCGCCGAACGCCGTTAGCGATAAGAGTGGAATCGTGGTGGGGGCAATAGCTGCACGGAGTGCTGAGGCGACGTCACTATACCTCGATGACGATATCAAAAATACTACTAATCTCTTTTCTTCGTGTGCGCAGCGACACTGCGTCGGATGCATAGCGGCACCGGGTTGACCTCGCGGCCTCCCCGTGTACGTATAGCGACCTTCAATACCAACGGAGCTCACGGCTCCTCACGAGGTCTGTAAAGGTCTAGAAGCACCCAAAATCGGCTTCTTACCTCAATGGCTGACGCCACGGACCTGCCCTGCCAGGTGGCGCGAAGACGAGGCCGCCGCGCCACATTATAAAAACCAAAATTGCGAAAATCGCCAAAAATTCTAATCTATATATTTTAAATTTACGAAAAGAAGTACCTCAACCCTCTCACACTCCATTCCGTACGCCACAATTCTCCCCCCGTACAAAATACAAATTTTGTACTTCTTCGCGAATTAACCTTATTAATTTGTGTACGGGTCGGACATACTCGCCGCTGGCTGTACGCACTTTCGCCACTCGAGTCGCACCATCCGCCCCCTTATACACTTCCACGACACGGCCCTTTTTCCATTTGTTACACTGCGCTTGCAAATCCATGATCAATGCAATATCATTCACTACTATTGACGACTCGCCCGCTTGCCACTTTCTTCGCGATACAAGTGTCGGTACATACTCGCGTAACCATCGCCTCCAGACTGCATCTGCAAATGCTTGCGCCATTCTCCATTGCTTTCGTAGACATACTGCTTGCGCATCGTAATTGTCAAATTTTATTTCGCCTGAGGATGAGCCAATTAGAAAATGGTTAGGCGTTAACGCCTCTTCATCGCGTGGGTCGACCGACACGTGTGTGAATGGACGCGAATTTACCGAGTGTTCAATTTCCGTCAACAACGTATACAATACTTCCTCGGGCGTTTTTTGTTCCTTTAACACTACGTGCAAAGCCGTTTTTACGGATCTTATCAAGCGCTCCCACGCGCCACACATGTGCGGCGCATCGGGTGGATTGAACAACCATGTTATTCCGTTTTTTAACGCGTATCCACGCTGCTCCGATATATTTATTTTTGCCATTTCGTCCATCAATTTGCTACATGCGCCCCGAAAATTCGTCCCGTGGTCGCTGTATATGTAAAACGGGCTCCCTCTCCGCGCCGCAAGCCGTTGCAGAGCCATTATCGCGAAACTGGATGTCAAAGAGGCCGGGATCTCGATATGTACCGCGCGCGTAGTCAAACACGTAAACAAAACGCCCCACCGT
Organism: Sycophila sp. Sp_5; assembly: GCA_018906775.1. Classification (NCBI taxonomy): domain Eukaryota; kingdom Metazoa; phylum Arthropoda; class Insecta; order Hymenoptera; family Eurytomidae; genus Sycophila; species Sycophila sp. Sp_5. Next base: position 59,187 of record JACCID010000185.1, on the reverse strand, counting down.
TTCTCCCGACGTCTACCGATCTTTACAATCATTGGACCGAAATAGTCCACACCGCAATGCGTGAACGGCCTTAATTTAAAGGCTAAACGACATTCAGGCAACGGAGCCATTATCGGGCAAACTGGCTTACCTCGGCGGAGTTTACAAATCAAACATTTAAACACAATACAGCGCAATGCACTTCTTAAGCCTAAAACATAAAATCTTTGCCGTATTTCATTGATAACGGCCTCGCTGTTCGCGTGATAAAAACGCTTGTGAAACTCTTTTATAAACAATTTAACCGTTGGATGCTCGCTTGTCAATATAATTTGTTTACTCTCAAATTCGACGTTTAATATTTTCATCACCCTGCCACTCGCTCTCAACACTTCCTCCTCATCAATAATCGGATTACCATTCAATAATTTGCTGTTTCGTTTTATACATTTTCAATCTCTCAGCGTCGCGTGTTCATTCGGAAAGCAGTCGCTTTGTATCTCTCGAAACCAGAACTTTTCAACACCAGCGCAGGCAAGGTCTCGCCACTCTTTACTCGCCGCATTCATTTTTCGTTTAATCCTGTTCCACCATGCATTTACACCCTTACGAATGCGCCTAACCACCGCTAGCAAACCGCTCCAACATATGAAGGACATATAACCGATATGACGGTGACAAACACACATGCTTTTCGCTCTTCCATGCCGTTGATTTTCATTTTTGCTTCATTGCTTAAATTTCTCTCGATAGGCCATTCTGATTCGCCTTTCTTTAAAAACGCGGGTCCAACAAATCAAATGTCGTCGGTGCTAATTTCGCATTTCGTCCACCGCGTCGCTCGATCAGCCGGATTTTCATTCGTCTGCACTCGACGAAAGTTCGCTAATTTCGCCCAATCGGTTTGCACGAATACTTGTTTCGCTCGCGGTTCCGTTCTAATCCATTGAAGAACCGTGCTCGAATCCGTCCAAAACACACGCCGGTCTATCTTTATTTTCAATTCTTCGGCAACAGATTTAATCAATCGCGCTCCGAGTAGCGCAGCCTGTAATTCGAGCCTAGGGATCGTCGTTGGCTTTAAAGGCGCGACTCTTGACTTCGCCATAACAAGCGATACATGCGCCTTTTCATTTGGAAGGGAAAATCCTGCATATATTACAGCGGAATAAGCTTTCATGCTCGCGTCACAAAAAACATAAATCTGCGAGTTCAAATACGGACTTCGCGTGAAGACGTGGAAACACTGGCGCTACAGTCGCATGCGGATATCTGACTCGGATCTCATAGGTTATCCGCATGTGCACTGGTATACGATGACTGTACACAATATTTTTTGTTTAATATAAGTTTTGTAGAATAATTAATTATTGTTTAATAATAACAGTTTTTTCTCATATAATTCTCACTACGGCGTTTGTGAATTGGGGTTCATTCATCTTAAGTGCGAAATAAATGTAATATAAAAACAAGGACTCGTGGTCAAGTGGACTAGGTGTTGGACTCTCAATCGGAAGGTCGCAGGTTCGAATCTCATCAAAAGAAAAATTTTTTCATTTAACGGGGATCCGATCTTTAATATATTATTTGTATTTGTATTATCAATTTAAAATAAATTATAATATAATTTAAATTCTACGTAAAACTAAATTTGTAAAATAAAAATTGTTCATTGAATATACATGGTCTAGAAGTTAAGACTTGTGTACGCGGAAGGTTCAAATTCAAATCGGATAATTTTTTTTTAAATTCAACCCTAAAGCCTTTGAATTTTAATGACACTTAACATTAAAATTTGCTTTTTAATGTTATTTTTTAATAAAAATTTCAAGTACAAATACATGAAATTTAATGCAATGTGCGTTAAAATTAATGTAAATAATGCAATAAACCACATTATAATAAATATTAGTGTATTAATTAATTAAATATAGTAATGGAAAATCACAGGAAAATGATGCGACATCCATATGGGATTTCCGTAAGGATTCCATATGCGATTCGTAGATCCAAAACGAGACATTTGCTTATCAGAATCTGATGGGGACTCCATGTGGGATTCGCATGAGAACTGGGGACTCCCTATCAGAATCCCATAAGATTCCTTGTAAAATTTCTACACGGGCTACCATAACTTTTTATGTGATTATTTTCAGTTCCGCATCTGAAAAAATTCTAAGTCCCATCGAAAAAAAATCTTTATTAACGAGTTTATCCACATTTTGCACGGTGTTTAGTCCTTTATAAATAAAAAAAATTCAGATCAGATTTTGGCATAAGATCTCACGTAAGAACTTACGTAAGAACTTACGTAAGATATTACATAAGATTTTGCAATAGGGAATTTAATCAGACTATATTTTTTTAATAAAACTTTGGTTAGAAAATATTTGTTTTTCATTTTGTTAATTATAAAATAAAGTTATTTTGATATGCAAATTGATTTAGTTTTTACTAATGTATTCTTCCCACAAATTGCCATTCATGTAGTACAATCACAAATTATCTAGCATTTGCAATTGTCACAGTAATTTTCAAATGATTCGCATTTATAACCTCAAACCTCGGCTGTACTGCCAACTGCGAAATATTTCATCATTTATGCTTATACGAGTGGTACTTCTGCTCTTGTGGTAGTAAAATGGCGAAAGGCTATAGCAAAGTCGCTACATTCAAAAATTGCTTTATTACCCACGTTAACTGCAGTAATTTTACAAAAGGGATTTTTTACAGTGTACGAACCAATCAAGTTCACATTTTCGAGGCTTCATAACATCCGGTCATCACTTTTTTAAGAGAAGATTAATATTAAATTGATGCAAACGTAGTTGCTTTTTATAAAAATTCCTTTGCAGACTAACTTTTATTTCTTTGTCGAGCACTTGATTATTTTTGTCCATACAGAAACACCTGAAGTAGATTCAATTTTATACTTTAATGATAAAAAATCTTGATAAATTGTAATACTGTTTACGAGTTCCTGTTTAACAGTGTTTATGTCATCCAAGAAATACGTAAGAAAAGCATTTATATTTTCAAATGGAAAAGCTGACGAACGATGTGTATTTGAAAAAATAATTACGTATTAAACTGGATTCACAGGTTTGTATTCAAGTCAAATCACTGGATTCAGTAAATCTTTTTTAATCTCTATGAATCCGAGTCAATCCTTCATGTTCAGGATGATTTAACGGATCCATCCGTTGGGGTAATTTACGTTTAAATACTTTTATGACTCAATGCGCTCCAAGTCAGATACTTCAAAACAAATTCCAGCCATTTGCTTAATGTACTTGTTGGCTTGTTGCTTATTTATTGTTTTATGTTCGGAACATACCCTTTGGCTGCAGGGATTGTACAAGAGAGACAGAAGTTATACTATCTCGGTATTGCAAATCAATATGCGGACAAGCGAACGCAATGGATTGTTCATTGATAGTTTAGTATAATTGGAATCTCGCGCGCGCGATGCGCGCGTCAAAATTTTTATTTCTACCTTACATATATCAATAATATTGTATTAATAATAATTAAACATGGAAAGTTATGAAAACATTTGGAAAAATCAAAATATTCCTACATGGTTAATATACATATATAAGGAATAAGGAATAAAATTTGTAATCAAGATCAAGAAACACGGAATACATGTAGTCATTAAATACCAACCAATCACCTTCACGTATCTGATCACCATCTTGGCCACCATCTTGGCGACCAATCAGAATCACGTATTAAAGGCTTCACAACAAATGCTTCACAACAAAGGCCATCACTTTTTTAAGAGAGGATATGAATGGATAGCCAAATAAATAATGCACTTATTTTTTTTAATTTATCTGTTATCTGTTATATTTTATAACACATTTTCATATTATTTTGAGTTTCAATTATGAGGCAAATTAATCGAATATCACAAATTTTTCAACCAATGAACCTTACTCCAAAAAATCATTTATTAAGAGAAAATGTAGCTTCAAAAAGTGTTCAGGTATATATTTGTGTAAATAAATTCTTAAAACAATCAAAATTATTTATATTTGCTTATCTATTCAGTATTTGTAAAATAAATAATTCTGTTCATTTAACAGATGCAAAGAGTTCATATTTGTTTGTTTTTAATTTTTTGTAAAAATATATAGGTACTGGGATACATTTAAACAACTAGCCTATTAGATTAAAAGCAAGATAATGTTTTATTTTTTCTTATTCAACTTTTTGCCTACTACGAGGTAACCTACAATTTAATTTTCTTCTTTTCATTTGTATTGGTATAAATAAAACAATACAAGATATTACACTCAGCTATTACAATGCATTAGTTACAAAAGTTTTACAGGATATCTTATATTCTTTAGATACATTAGTTGTACATGTAGATACATATTTCATCAAGCAGATTATTTTCCGTAAACATGAAATCTTAAAATTAGCAAGCCGTATATAACAACTTGCCTAAGATCCTATATATTATTTTTTTTTTATTGCAATGTTCTCTGTCATATTAATAACAAATCAATAATATGAAATTGATCACGAAGTAATAAAATAGAACATATTATTAGTTAATTCTGTTGTCTACAAATTTTCTAGAACTGTTTTTATACTAAGGTGGTTTGATGCTTTTATAAAACCTAAAAATTATGGTCAAAGTATTTTTCATGACATATCCTTTTTAGGTACAACTGCTACTCAGAGTGCCTTATTTTTTCACTGCAGCAAAAAGGGATGCATGTAAGATTTCATTTTATTCTCCAAATATCTTCTTTGCATCATCCCAAAAGGTACCAATAAGGTTTTTGACCCATTCTGTACAAACGTACTATAGCAGTTGTACATTATATGAAAAAAAAGTAAAAACATAAAATCAGTTTTTTTGCAGTACAATATTAAATATACAACATTTGTATGTACAAATTTTTTTTTCTATCATAACATTTAAAAAAACTGCAGCAGATTTTCGCTTTCAAAAACGTTTTTAAATGAAAAACAACTTTTTGCTTCTAAACAATTTTTAATTTTTTCATTTATAACATTTTCTTCTACAATGGCATTGAATGAAAACATCTAAACTGCCTAACTGGACAATAGCTAAACCAAGTTAACACATACTTGTACTATAGCCCTATCATCCTCACAGACTCCCACACACAGTTCTCAACTTCTATCAACTGCAACAACTTCAGTGAAGGTTGCAAGGATGTAATGAGGAGATTTGATGCATAAATGGCTTCCTCATCTTTGCAAGATAGGAATACATTAGCAGCACAGCAGTTACAGAACATCTGCAGTGGTTCATTTTTTTATCGTACTTGTTTACATACAATTCTGTGTAGGCCTCTGAGACATTCATGAAGGCACCTAGAGGAGGATACATTAGTATTATAACTAGGAGAGACGATGCAGAAGGGTTATGTTGGCCCACAATAAATGTAGAGAAAGGATCAACTTACAAAACCCGATGAGACATATTCAGGAGTTTGCCAAGATTGGTTGTCTTTCAAGATGTTTCTCCAGATGTGCAGGGAAATCAACTGCAACTCTAAAAGAAAAAAAAGTCAAATGAGCCAGACAGAGAGAAACACAGAACAATGTAAAAATTACCTGAAGAGCAAGCATCTTAGGCTCCTCCATTCCAGCAGTTTAATTCCTTCGGGTGCAAACTACATCTTAGTCGATTCAGCCGCGCTGACACGGCGAACATCCTTCGGAAAAAAAGTAGACCTTCTCACCTACGTAGCCATTGACAAGCAAAAGCAGACACTGCTTACGTGTGCCGCCATATTATATTTAAAATAGAGAATATACGGGCAAATAATCTTTTTTTATTTTAAGATAATGATATTTCTTTTTAAAATAATGAAAATCAGACAACCTATAATATAAAAAAAATTTTCATGAAGTCTAATGAAGAGCGAGCGCGAAACGTAGTTTAATTACATAGTAACATATTTCATTAAATCCTAAATTCCAACATTTTACGTAATTTAATTGTGCAACTTAATTACATAGTTGTTTTCAATAGGGTATAGAATAAATTCTAATTGAAGTTCAAAATGAATCTTTTAAACATAAGGAATTCAAATAATTCTATTAATATAAATTCTAAAATTATTATTAAAGTATTCATAAAAAATTTTTGCAAGTTACACCTTTGTATACATTGATTTGGGATTTTAATATTACAACTTTTTTAAATTATATGCTTCTTTTATACTTCATACAGTTATATCTATTGTGATAATTTATAAATGTACAATTTATTAGTTACAGTACCGCTCAAAAATTTAGGAACGCTAATATAATTTTTTAGTTTCACAGAAAGTAGAATATCTCAGCAAATATTGATCGGAGAAATATTTTTGAAATCAATATTTTCTGAGATATTCTACTTTCTGTGGAACTAAAAAATTACATTATCGTTCCTAAATTTTTCAGCGGTACTGTATTAAAATTACTACTGCGCTAAATTTAAACATGTATTCCTTCCAGAAAGAGAATCACACAAAATTTTAAAAAATATGAAAATTGAAGGTTTTTCCGAGTACTTTCCAAATCTGTATAGTAAAATTCATTTCTGACATTTCCTTAAAAAATGGCCAATAATAAAGTAACTTTTAAAAAATTCAAATTTTTTCATTTTTCTAATACACTTATCAATAACAAAAAAGAAAAATTTTAATTGTTTAAATGTACTGTTTTTAAGCTCTTGGAAAGACCTTTAAAATGCGATGTCGAAAATTTTTCTCCGATCAATATTTGCTGAGATATTCTACTTTCTGTGAAACTAAAAAATTACATTAGCGTTCCTAAATTTTTGAGCGGTACTGTATGTAAAATTATATTTCCTTATTTTTCGCCACGTAATTCTTCGGTCAATTTCTTTACATTAATTTGGACGCACGAGTTAGAATTAACAACTTTTTTATTTTCACTGTAGGGGTTACCCCTTTTGTATAATTTTTGTTTATTCATACAGCACACGCCGTGAGTCGCAAATAACAAAATATTCTCTATTAAATTAAAGTCCCTACTGCAAAAAATCACGTGATAGGTCAAGTGATTTATCACGTGATAAATCAGGTGATAAATCACGCCAAAACGTCATCTGACTATGGTAGAAAAAAAACTAAGTCCGAATTTCTAAAAATCGGCTAAGTCAATCACCTGAAAAATTTCTCAGTCCTTGAAAAAAAAAAATTTTCGTAGGACCATGTTTTTTACGCGTTTTGGACCATTTCTTGTCGATATAAATTGTCGATTTTCGTGAGTGTTTTGTGAGGTACCACATAAACTTACATAAACTACATTAATGCCCACGCATTTTGCCCTTTTTGGTCAGCAATGGCAAAAATAAAAAAAGAAGCTAAATTATGCTCGGTGAGCAACGATTTATGCATTTTAGTGGAATTCGTAAATGAAACCGAGCCATCTAATAAGAATCCCTTGACCAACACTGAATATTTGAACTGGCTAGTAAAAGGAAGATATTAGTCGTAGAAGAAGAGAAAATCGTCAATTGAATTGGCCATTCAACTACGACTTCAGTACAGCTTCCAAAATGAAAATAAAATTATAAAATGTAAAATTTGATCTGAGCATCCAGCTAAAATGATAGCTATAGGTGTTAAGTAATATACTGTAGATGTGTACACACGTATATATATATATATATATATATATATATATATACTAGGGGGGGTCCCCCCCTACTCGCTCCGCTCGTCCACCCCCCATTTTGTGATACAGGCGAATTCTAAAAAATAATCGTTGCATTTTTCTCATTTTTTACCTGTATACGATATGAAACTTAATGTCGATTTTTCATATCTTTAAGTATCCAAAAATTTCATCTATAATATTTTCGTTTGTATAATTGATTTTGGGATTTTTGTTACTTTACTTTATCGATCATAGTTTGATAAAAAATTGCCATTGGCTACATTTAAAAGCCAAAATTTAAATTCGATATCATTTTCCGAAATTATTTTATTTTTCTTTAATAACATACATTTAAAATTTTGTCGCAGTATACCTATTTTTCATAATTATTTTAATATTGAGGAGAGGTTGAGGAGGGGTTCAATATTGAGGATGTTCCTGAGGAGGGGTTGAGGAATATCACTGAGGAGGGGGGAGGAGGGGGGAGGATAGTTAAAGAGGAGCAGGAATATTTTTTAAATATATGAAAAAATATCATTAAAATGATAAATATAACATAAATTAATGAAAAAAATGAAGAGAGGAAATGTTGAATGAGGAGAGGTGGAGGAGCGGGGAGGAGCGGGGAGGAGGGGGGAGGAGGGTGATAATCTTTGGTTTTGACCTTATAACTATATAATATAGGGAGATATATATGTATATATATATTTTTCTTAACAAGTGATTTTTTGTACTGTAACAAAGGTATTGCTCGGCAAGCGCGAGCAATAGCTTTGTTACGAATATAAGTCGGTACGCAACGCGCGTATATTTAAGATATACTTGCGTTAGCGTGACCGCGACGGCCGGAGAGTAAGTGCGCTCCCGAGTGTCCCCACTTCGTGATACTCTCCCACCGCGAGACGCCGTTCCCACCGTGACAGTCTCTCCCACCGGGCGCGCCTCGGATCGAGCAACTCGGAGCGAGCGGAAGCTGACTGTCGAATGCAGTCCACTCGGCGCACTGAGCCGAGCTCCAACCTAATGGGGAGACTATCACGCGTAATGAGCATGATAGTTGGACTCTCCGCGTACCGATAAGGTCAAGATTCGCGTTTTGTTTTATTAGTTACCGCGTTAGTTTTAAGTGAGCGCGCTCAAGGAAATCCGTAGTATATAAGCGAAGTTATTTTCTGTATTATTTTCTATGTTTCTCAGATTAATAAATATTAAGAATAGTTTTTTTAAGTGTAAACAAAGTGGAGTTCATTTATTTCCGTTTAATAAAATCCGTATTATTATTGAAAGTACCGCGTAAAGGGGTTTGCGAGCGCGTTGAGCTCGTTTCGTGTTAGAGCTGTGCGTGTATTGAGCGTGACAGCTAGGGGTTGTAACAGGCGTACTGAACCTGTTCGCGAGTAGTACTCCTGAACGTATTGAGTTCAGGGGTAACCGGGACGCCTCCTCCTACCCCATAGAAGACCCGATTGTTACAGTACAAAATACCAACTGAATACTGTCCTTGTTCATTTTTTTTTATACAAAGGGTCCATAGGCAAAAAATTTTGAACATATAAGTATCTATAGAATAAAGAAAGTCACTTGACAAGTTATAAAAAGGAATACAATACTCGAAGGGAAAATATTGTCTGATCAAGACAAATTATTGTAAGCGAATTAAGATTTTGAGTCAAAGAAGATTACATTTGCTCTTAGTCTTGCATTCACTTATATTACTAGTCTATTGACTCTCTTTTCTCTAGACATTTATACGTTTAAAGATTTTCTCCTATTGGTCCATCCTATAAAGAAATCAACAAGAAAGTCTTCAATTAGTACTTTGTAAAAAAAAGTTACTCGACAAGCTATAAAAGGGAATACAAGAACCAAAGAAAGAAATTGGATTGACCGGTGTAAATATTTTTATCACCTGGACCCTTTGTATAAAGAAATCTACAAGAATAATTTTAATTTTGTATTCCGTACAAAAAATTAGTAAATGTTAAAAAAATTGACACCGGTCAATCCAATTTAGTTATTTACTCTCGTCAAGTGATTTTTTGTACAAAATTCCAACTGTAAGTTTTCCTCGTTCGTTTCTATATACGGTGGGTCCATGAGAAAATAATTTTGAGCATATGGGGAAATCCACAGAACTTTTAACGTTTATTGTAAGTGTACAAAAATCTGATTTACTTACTCACTTATTGATATTATCAAATGTAATAAATGGTACTTTAATGTTAAATTATTAAATATACAGGGTGTTCGAAATGTTCCGGACCCCCCACTTATAACATAAAGTAAGCATTTTGGAAAAAAATGTTAAATACAAAAGTTGTTAAGTTTTGAAGGTTGAACTAAATGATGACCTTGGATTTGTTATTGGTTATCATTTTCAAGGTCATTTAAAGGTCATCTTCAGTTTTTTAAATAGGGACCCCTATTTTTTATTTCAGATTCTGAAAGAGCACAAAATTTTACATCTGGATATGTACCCACGTTATGGCTCAAAATGACCTACAGAGGTCATTTAGTGGTTAAATGATTATTTAGTAGCAGAAAGCCAAGAAATCCCGATTATTAAGAACTTTGAGCGTATCTGACCAATACTAAAGTAATTTGATTTTGCAAGACAAACTTTATGGTGGCGTTAAATTGACATTGCCCTTGATTTTCAAGGTCATTTGAAGGTTAACTTTAGTATTCCAAATTAAGCCTCCTAGTTGTAATTCTCCATTTTGCACCAGCGCTAAATTCTGCATTAGGATTGTAGAAGGTGTAATTGACACTGGCGTAAAATAAGCCTTAGGCCAGACAACCACATAACTCGGGCGAGAAAATGATAAATAAAAAAATGTCTAATCAAAATAAGCCTTAGGCCCAACAACTACATACCTCGGGGGGGAAAATGATAAATAAAAAAATGTCTAATCAAAATAAGCCTTAGGCCCAACAACTACATACCTCAAGGGAGAAAATGATAAATAAAAAAATGTCTAATCAAAATGAGCCTTATTGCTCAGGCACGGGAGGTACAACTAATTAAGGTAACATCATGGGTGATCCAGCCAACTAAGGCAAGACCATCGGCGGCCCAGCCTACTAAGACAAGAACACTAGCGGCCCAGTCACCTAAGGCAGAACTATCGGCGGCCCAGCTAACTAAATCAAGACAGTGGACTATTCACCCAAACTGAATTTTTTTAAAATGTCGTTGACAGGAACTTTTTACAATAACTGTTCAAATTGTTGCCCATTAACAGTTTGGCAATGTGCTAACCGATTGTAAAAGGCTGCAACAACATTTCGCAAGATTTGCTGAGGTATCAAGTCTATTTCATCAGTGATTCTTTGGCGTAATTCATCCAAGTCACGTGGTTTTATAACTTAAACTTTATCCTTCAAGTATCCCCAAAGGAAGTAATCAAGAGGCGTTAGGTCTGGGGACCGAGGTGGCCATTCAATTGTACCTCTCCGCCCAATCCATCTATCATGAAATGTTGCATCTAAATATCGGCGAACATGAATACCGTAGTGTGCAGGAGCACCATCCTGTTGGAAGTAAATTTCGTCCAGATTTCCACCCGTTAAATTCCGTATAGCAGGTATAATTTGGTCTCGAAGCATGTTTTCATACATTGCAGCATTTAAATTACCTTCAATAAAGAAAGGGCCAAGTACTCTTCCATTAAATATGCCAGCCGAAACATTTACTTTTTCAGGATGTTGCGTGTGGTCCGCTCTCATCCAATGTGGATTGATGTTACTCCAGTATCGACAATTATGTCTGTTCACTGTTCCGCTTAACTCAAACGTGGCTTCATCAGAGAAAACAATGTTATTGAGGAGCAAAGGATCATCAGATATCATTTGCATCATTACATCACAAAACTCTACCCTTCTATCAAAATCATCTTCAGATAATTCCTGTACCAACTTTAATTTGAAAGGATGCCATTTGTTGAGTTTCAAAATTTTGTGCACAGATGCAGCTCCCATTTCATGCTGTTGTGCACAACGTCTGATGCTGCAATGGGGGTCCTCAATAAATGATTGTAATACGTCTAAGCTCTTTTCATCATTAGACGATGATTTGGATCTACCTGATTTAGGACGATCTTTAATACCACCTGTCTCTTCAAAACGTCTAATTGTACGAATTACGGTACTTTTTGAAATAGGGTTGTTTTCTTCAACTCTGAATGTTTCATTGAATAAACGCTGTACCTGTTTGTAACCTCTCTCTTGATCACCCCACCCTCGCATCATCAACAAAGATATTCTTTCTCGTTCAGTAAGATGTGCCATTTTTCACTACGATTAAAAGTACAATTATTGAAAATTAATACAATTATCTGAATTTCGAAGTAAGAGAACTTCACTTAACTCTTGAAAACAGAAAAGTAAATAGGAGTAAACAATTGTTAATTAACAATTATAAATGAACTGATTCCTAAAAAGAATAGTGAGCAAAATCTTCTGAGGTACAAGTAACGATCCTGAAAATGCTATGAATCATGCGTAGAAACTCGTAACCCTTGCAAAAAATTATTGCAATAAAAACTGTTCATGTAAAACGGTTAGATTATTTTGCTTTTGAAATTAATAACCCCCAAGTGTCCTATGTAGATCATTTCGAGCCATGACGTGGATATTGTACATATCTCCAGACCTAAAATTTAATGCTCCTCCAGAATCCGGAATACAAAATGAGTCCCTTTTTAATAAGCTGAAGATAATTTTCAAATGACCTTAAAAATGAAGGCCAATTTTAAAGTGACCATAAAGTTCGTCCTAGAAAATCAAATTATGTACTTTAGTATTAAAGTACGAAATTTTTTTTTTCTTTTCGTCAAATACACCCAAAGTTCTTAATAATCGGGATTTCTTGGCTTTCTGCTACTAAATAATCATTTAACCACTAAATGACCTCTGTAGGTCATTTTGAGCCATAACGTGGATACATATCCAGATGTAAAATTTTGTGCTCTTTCAGAATCTGAAATAAAAAATAGGGGTCCCTATTTAAAAAACTTAAGATGACCTTTAAATGACCTTGAAAATGATAACCAATAACAAATCCAAGGTCATCATTTAGTTCAACCTTCAAAACTTAACAACTTTTGTATTTAACATTTTTTTCCAAAATGCTTACTTTATGTTATAAGTGGGGGGTCCGGAACATTTCGAACACCCTGTATATGTCTATGAAGTATCAACTACAAAGATAACATTTTAAAGTGTTTCTTAGGTGCAAAATGAAATAAAATCTGTATATTTGACGTGTAAGTTGTACAAAATTTTTTACTCTTAAAAACGGAATAGTGAGCTATTATCCTTATACAATTTCGCCTACCGAGAAATTAATGTGCCTCTTTTTATAAGAAAGTTGTGACCCTTTGAATATGTGTAAGTCCGTATGTTTGATTTCTGAATTTTGATGAAGTAAGTAATTTAACAAAACGGCCGTCTTCATTAAAAATAAACTAACAACACAGGCTCATTCGCAACATTAAAACGAACATTTTAGCCGCAAAATTTAGTATGTGCTGCGAATATTTTTAAAATGAGAATACTTTAAAAATTGATTTTTGAAACGTAATTCATCTAACAATAATACTTTTTTGTTTAGCACACGAATAATGTTATATATAGAGGTCTAGTTGTATTTGTAAACGTTTTCTTGGCTACTTTTGATTATGAAAAAAGTATTAGCATTTATAGTGAATTTTTATTGAAAGTGATGGAGACTTAACTTTACTGAATGTTCAAATTGTATTTTCGCTATAAATAGAATTAAAGGATTTTCCAATGAGATTTCGAGAATGGCATGAGTAATACATGTAAAACTTTAATGATACGTTGTATTGGCATGAAAAAAAAAAAGAAAATAAGTTAAAAATAAATAGTAAATAATTATTTACTATTTATTTATTATTATTGTTATTTTATTGTTATTGTTATTATTATAAACAAAATATTTTTTATGATATATTATTATAATGTCAATGTTGTATTTATAAATAATATTTAAATTTATTTCACGATTAAAATGAAAAAAGAATTTTTATTATTGTTGACCTTTTAACCTTGACGCCGTCTACTATAAATGAATTACACATGTGTTTTAATCTTAAGGGTAGTCCTGTGAACCGACATACCAAAGGACAGAAGTGTGCTTTGAAATTAAAAAAAAAAATTCTTTTGGTAATATCAAAAGTTGTAAGAATATGCCCATATAAGTATGTAGAGTAAAAAAAGTCACTTGACAAGCTATATAAAAGGGAATACAAGAACCAAAGAAAGAAATTGTTTTAAATAAAGAAAAAAAAGAAGTTATAAGACTTTTATTTTATTTACTTTATTGGTTTTGATTTTTAAAAATAAATTATAGTGATCATTAAAAGGTGTTTCCAAAACAAGTACTTTATATTTGATTTTGTTAAGTTTTACAAAGAAGTTGTTTATGCAGGATCCTAGATTAATGTCTATTTCTGATGGTCTTGTGACAGTGTTTATTGATGGGTAATATCCATTTTCCAGAAGAGTTATCAAAAAGTCTTGCTCGATTGGCTCTTGCAATAGTATATCGAGGTTAAAATCTCCTACGATTATGCTATGTTTTAATTTTTTATTGGTTTTTAGAAATTCTTTCATGCAGATAAGGAATTCTGTTTTATGCAAATCATGAGATCTGTATAATGCGGAAATTACTAATTCTCCATCCCGCTCCAGGGGTATTTTAGTTTGAACTATATTAAGTTTGTTAAACTTAATAAATTCAGTTGCTTCCGAAATATCTTTTCTTATGTAGACAGTAACCCCGTCTGCTTTATTGATATTACTATGATTGTAGTACATTCTATAATTTTTAATATTAAAAGCTTGATACCGTTTGAGGTCCCAGGTTTCAGTGCATATTATTATTAAAGGTTTTGTTTTTAAGCTGCTTAGGAATAAGAGTAACTTATTAAAATTGGCATTTAAACTTCTAACGTTTATACATGAGATAAGCGCATTTTTTGGTTCTAGGTAGTCGTTTAGCTTGTTAATACTGTCAATAGTATATTACATTACTAGGGACGAATGTGGATCATTCGTCCCGGCGGAGTGATTGCCCTCCTCGGCTTCGCCTCGGAGGGCAATCCGCCGGAATGGTGATCCACGTTCGTCCCTAGTAATGTATACCCCGTTGAAAATATCCAGCTAGAAATCCAGGTGGAAAATCCAGCTGGAAATCCAAATGGATTTTCCACCTGGATTTTCCACCTGGATTTCCAGCTGGAAAATCCAGCTGGATTTCTGGGGAACCTTGGTTGAATTTATCCAGTTGGATTTCTGGGGAATGCAGGTGCAATTTATATCTTGATTTCGAATCAATCTAGGTGGATTTATTGGATATCCAGTTGGATTTTCCAGATGGAAATTCCAGATGGAAATTCCAGGTGGAAATTCCAGATGGAAATTCTAGGTGGAAATTCCAGATGGAAATTCCAGGTGGAAATTTCAGACTGATCCAAATTGGATTGACCGGTGTAAATATTTTTATCATCTGGACCCTTCGTATAAAGAAATCAACAAGGATAATCTTAATTTTGTATTCCGTACAAAAATTAGCAAATGATAAAAATATTGACACCGGTCAATATAATTTCTTTTTTTTGAGTCTTGTATTCCCCTTTACATCTTAGCATGTGACTTTCTTTTCTCCAGATATTTATACTTTCAAAAATGTTCTCTAATGGGCCCATCGGCTAAAGAAATCAACAGGAAAGTCAGTTAGTATTTTGTAAAAAAAAATCACTTGACAAGCTATAAAAGGGAATACAAGACTCAAAAAAAAGAAATTATATTAACCAGTGTCAATTTTTTTAACATTTACTAATTTTTTGTACGGAATACAAAATTAAAATTATTCTTGTAGATTTATTTATACAAAGGGTCCAGGTGATAAAAATATTTACACCGGTCAATCCAGTTTCTTTCTTTGTGTCTTGAATTCCCTTTTATAGCCTATCGAGTAACTTTTTTTACATAATACTAATTGAAGACTTTCTTGTTCGTTTCTTTATATGATGGGACAATAGGAGAAAATCATTGTACCTCTAAATATCTTGAGAAAAGAAAGTTAAGAGAAAATATTCTTTTGTGAGTGAATATCTTTATGCGCTTACAATTATTTGTCTTGTACACATTGTATTTTCCCTTCGATTCTTATGTATTCCCTATTATAACTTGTGAAGTGACTTTCTTTACTCTAGATACTTATATGCTCAAAATTATTCTCCCATGGACCCATCGTATATAGAAATGAACAAGGAAAGCTTACAGTTGGAATTTTGTACAAACAATTACTTGACAAGAGTAAATAAATAAATATATATATATACATAATACAGGTTGTTCGAAATGTTCGACCCCCCACTTATAACATAAAGTAAGCATTTTGGAAAAAAATGTTAAATACAAAAGTTATTAAGTTTTGAAGGTTGAACTAAATGATGACCTTGGATTTGTTATTGGTTATCATTTTCAAGGTCATTTAAAGGTCATCTTCAGTTTTTTAAATAGGGACCCCTATTTTTTATTTCAGATTCTGAAAGAGCACAAAATTGATTCTTTGGCATAATTCATCCAAGTCACGTGGTTTTATAACATAAACTTTATCCTTCAAGTATCCCTAAAGGAAGTAATCAAGAGGCGTTAGGTCTGGGGACCGAGGTGGCCATTCAATTGTACCTCTCCGCCCAATCCATCTATCATGAAATGTTGCATCTAAATATCGGCGAACATGAATACCGTAGTGTGCAGGAGCACCATCCTGTTGGAAGTAAATTTCATCCAGATTTCCACCCGTTAAATTCCATATAGTATCTTCAATAAAGAAAGGGCCAAGTACTCTTCCATTAAATATGCCAGCCCAAACATTTACTTTTTCAGGATGTTGCGTGTGATCCGCTCTCATCCAATGTGGATTGATGTTACTCCAGTATCGACAATTATGTCTGTTCACTGTTCCGCTTAACTCAAACGTGGCTTCATCAGAGAAAACAATGTTATTGAGGAGCAAAGGATCATCAGATATCATTTGCATCATTACATCACAAAACTCTACCCTTCTATCAAAATCATCTTCAGATAATTCCTGTACCAACTTTAATTTGAAAGGATGCCATTTGTTGAGTTTCAAAATTTTGTGCACAGATGCAGCTCCCATTTCATGCTGTTGTGCACAACGTCTGATGCTGCAATGGGGGTCCTCAATAAATGATTGTAATACGTCTAAGCTCTTTTCATCATTAGACGATGATTTGGATCTACCTGATTTAGGACGATCTTTAATACCACCTGTCTCTTCAAAACGTCTAATTGTACGAATTACGGTACTTTTTGAAATAGGGTTGTTTTCTGTTGTTTTTTGTGTGAAATAGGCTGTTTGTAACCTCTCTCTTGATCACCCCACCCTCGCATCATCAACAAAGATATTCTTTCTCGTTCAGTAAGATGTGCCATTTTTCACTACGATTAAAAGTACAACTATTGAAAATTAATACAATTATCTGAATTTCGAAGTAAGAGAACTTCACTTTACTCTTGAAAACAGAAAAGTAAATAGGAGTAAACAATTGTTAATTATAATTATAAATGAACTGATTCCTAAAAAGATACAGAAAACTGATTCCTCTCGCGGCGATGCCGCGCGAGTGTGCGTGCGTGTCCGTGCGCCGATGGGTCCGCGAAGTGGGGAGGCTTGTGAGGCAACGCCCCGCCCAAGCCGCTCTCCCCGCTGGGAAAAGCGCCGCCCACCAGCGCCCGTCCGCGCGCTGATTGGCTAATTATCAGAGTTTTTAATTAACGATAACTCGATAATTAGCCATAATATCAAAAAATGCCAAAAGCGAAAAAGTGCTTAAAATATTTTTCTGAACAGGGTTATACTGGTCGTGCCAGTTCATTTTTGAACACCCTGTATTACTTACCATCTAAATGTATCATTTTAGCTGGATGATGCTCGAATTTTGTATTTTATAATTTTGTTTTTTTTTTGGAAGCTGTACTAATGCTGCAGTTGAATAGCCAATTCAAATTGATGATTTTCTCTTCCTCTATGACTGATGTAATATTCAAACCTTTTTCTTGTACTAGCCAGTTCAAATATTTGCGAATCCAGTGTTGGTTAAAGGTTTGTTATTAGACGGCTCATTTTCATTTATTTGGATTCCACTAAAATGCACGAATTGTTGCTCACCGAGCATAAAGTCGCAGTTGAATGGCAAATTCAATTCACGATTTTCTCTTCTTCTACGACTGATGAAATATTCAAATATTTTCCTTCTACTAGCCAATGGTTATTGGAATATTCAAATATTTTCCTTTTACTACTAATGATTTATTGGAGATTCTTGGTCGCCACTTGTACATCTTTTTTCATAATTACTATTGAAAATTTTTTATAGTATAGCAATAAGGTTAACAAGAACAAACAATGTACCTGCATGCTTTTAACTAATAGTAAAGTGTTCCCAAAGAGTATAATAGGTAAAGAGTATTAAATATTAAGGGGATGCCGAACATAATTTCCGCGCTCTACTGTATCGAAAATTCTCTATATTCTCTGCTATAGCATCTAATGTAAATTTGATTTTTCAAATAATTTTAAAACGGCTTTATTAATGGCATTTCTGATTGCATCAAAATATTATTTATAATTCCTAGAATGTGCGTAGACTTCTTTTTTGGTTGATTTCATTTCCTATTGCTGAAAATACTGACTTATTTTTCAATTGGAATTGAAATAAGCCAAAAAGAAGTCTACCCACATTCTACGAATTATAAATAATGTTTTGGTGCAATCAGAAATGGCATTAAGAAAGCCGTTTCAAAATTATTTGAAAAATCAAATTTGCCTTAGAGGTTAGCAAAGAACATAGAGAATCGTCGGTATAGTAGAGCGCGAACATTAAGTTAGGCACCCCCTTAATATGCACTTTATAAAATATAAAACCTGGGTGTACGTGTGCTTGCAATCTATTTTATCATTTTAATTTTATCAGGAATTTCCGTCTGGATATCCAATAAATCCACCTAGATTGATTCGAAATCAAGGTATAAATTGCACCTGCATTCCCCACAAATCCAACTGGATAAATTCAACCAAGGTTTCCCAGAAATCCATCTGGAATTTCCAGCTGGAAATCCAGGTGAAAAATCTAGCTGGAAATCCAGCTGGAATTCAGTCCATGCATGGATTTCCAGCTGGAAAATCCACCTGGATTTCCAGCTGGATATTTTCAACAGGGTACTATTTTTCTTGCTATTAAGAGTTCATCTGCTTCGTATCTACCGCCATGTTTTTTTCCGTACCTGAAGGTTAATATGTTAACCTATTACATTTATTTTACTTTGAAGATATTGATGATGAGCAACGGGCTTTTAGCATCCGCTAACATTTACGACCTGAGCGAAGCGAGGGTTGTTGGTTAGCGGATGCTACAAAACCGAGCGAAAAAGTAGATTTGCTATTTAAAACATTAATTATTATGAAAAATTTAATTATATTAAATAAAAGGCATTTATAATGTTAGATATACGCTTTCGATAAACAGAATTTAATTTATTCTTCCTTACATCCAATAAAATTTCTTTCTAGAACATTCGGTATGCTTTTCTGGCCTGAAGCGCGACGAAAACTTCAAGGCCAGAAAAGTATCCAATTGTACACCGCGCGTGCAAAAATGCGCGGACGCTACGCCAGCACTCCGGACTGCGACTTCGAAGCGCTGATTAGGATTTTTCCTAATGAGTGCGACGAGGACGCAAGTTCGAAGGCACGGTGGGCGAAGGCGTACTGCGCCCGGCTGGCACGTCACTTCTACCCTGGGAACGGACTCCGCCGGACGCGCCTGACGACGTCCGCAGCAGCCGCTCATTCAGTTTTTGTTTTTTTTCTATTTCTGACTTCGAGTCCAGGGTGCCAATCAAATTGACACCGGAGACCATAAGTTTCATTAAATTAAATTTACGAGGTTCACCACCCGGGGACATCTATTGCTCCCCGATCTCCTCCCTTACTTGGAGTCATCGCCGATCGCCGTGTGACGACTACAAACAGGAAACAAGGTAAATCCTCAAATATACAGGGTGTTCGAAATGTTCCGGACCCCCCACTTATAACATAAAGTAAGCATTTTGGAAAAAAATGTTAAATACAAAAGTTGTTAAGTTTTGAAGGTTGAACTAAATGATGACCTTGGATTTGTTATTGGTTATCATTTTCAAGGTCATTTAAAGGTCATCTTCAGTTTATTAAATAGGGACCCCTATTTTTTATTTCAGATTCTGAAAGAGCACAAAATTTTACATCTGGATATGTACCCACGTTATGGCTCAAAATGACCTACAGAGGTCATTTAGTGGTTAAATGATTATTTAGTAGCAGAAAGCCAAGAAATCCCGATTATTAAGAACTTTGAGCGTATCTGACCAATACTAAAGTAATTTGATTTTGCAAGACAAACTTTATGGTGGCGTTAAATTGACATTGCCCTTGATTTTCAAGGTCATTTGAAGGTTAACTTTAGTTTTCCAAATTAAGCCTCCTAGTTGTAATTCTCCATTTTGCACCAGCGCTAAATTCTGCATTAGGATTGTAGAAGGTGTAATTGACACTGGCGTAAAATAAGCCTTAGGCCAGACAACCACATAATTCGGGCGAGAAAATGATAAATAAAAAAATGTCTAATCAAAATAAGCCTTAGGCCCAACAACCACATAATTCGGGCGAGAAAATGATAAATAAAAAAATGTCTAATCAAAATAAGCCTTAGGCCCAACAACTACATACCTCGGGGGGGAAAATGATAAATAAAAAAATGTCTAATCAAAATAAGCCTTAGGCCCAATAACTACATACCTCGGGGGGGAAAATGATAAATAAAAAAATGTCTAATCAAATAAGCCTTAGGCCCAACAACTACATACCTCGGGGGAGAAAATGATAAATAAAAAAATGTCTAATCAAAATGAGCCTTATTGCTCAGTCACGGGAGGTACAACTAATTAAGGTAACATCATGGGTGATCCAGCCAACTAAGGCAAGACCATCGGCGGCCCAGCCTACTAAGACAAGAACACTAGCGGCCCAGTCAGCTAAGGCAGGACTATCGGCGGCCCAGCTAACTAAATCAAGACAGCGGACTATTCGCCCAAACTGAATTTTTTTAAAATGTCGTTGACAGGAACTTTTTACAACAACTGTTCAAATTGTTGCCCATTAACAGTTTGGCAATGTGCTAACCGATTGTAAAAGGCTGCAACAATATTTCGCAAGATTTGCTGAGGTATCAAGTCTATTTCATCAGTGATTCTTTGGCGTAATTCATCCAAGTCACGTGGTTTTATAACATAAACTTTATCCTTCAAGTATCCCCAAAGGAAGTAATCAAGAGGCGTTAGGTCTGGGGACCGAGGTGGCCATTCAATTGTACTTCTCCGCCCAATCCATCTATCATGAAATGTTGCATCTAAATATCGGCGAACATGAATACCGTAGTGTGCAGGAGCACCATCCTGTTGGAAGTAAATTTCGTCAAGATTTCCACCCGTTAAATTCCGTATAGCAGGTATAATTTGGTCTCGAAGCATGTTTTCATACATTGCAGCATTTAAATTACCTTCAATAAAGAAAGGGCCAAGTACTCTTCCATTAAATATGCCAGCCCAAACATTTACTTTTTCAGGATGTTGCGTGTGGTCCACTCTCATCCAATGTGGATTGATGTTACTCCAGTATCGACAATTATGTCTGTTCACTGTTCCGCTTAACTCAAACGTGGCTTCATCAGAGAAAACAATGTTATTGAGGAGCAAAGGATCATCAGATATCATTTGCATCATTACATCACAAAACTCTACCCTTCTATCAAAATCATCTTCAGATAATTCCTGTACCAACTTTAATTTGAAAGGATGCCATTTATTGAGTTTCAAAATTTTGTGCACAGATGCAGCTCCCATTTCATGCTGTTGTGCACAACGTCTGATGCTGCAATGGGGGTCCTCAATAAATGATTGTAATACGTCTAAGCTCTTTTCATCATTAGACGATGATTTGGATCTACCTGATTTAGGACGATCTTTAATACCACCTGTCTCTTCAAAACGTCTAATTGTACGAATTACGGTACTTTTTGAAATAGGGTTGTTTTCTTCAACTCTGAATGTTTCATTGAATAAACGCTGTACCTGTTTGTAACCTCTCTCTTGATCACCCCACCCTCGCATCATCAACAAAGATATTCTTTCTCGTTCAGTAAGATGTGCCATTTTTCACTACGATTAAAAGTACAATTATTGAAAATTAATACAATTATCTGAATTTCGAAGTAAGAGAACTTCACTTAACTCTTGAAAACAGAAAAGTAAATAGGAGTAAACAATTGTTAATTAACAATTATAAATGAACTGATTCCTAAAAAGAATAGTGAGCAAAATCTTCTAAGGTACAAGTAACGATCCTGAAAATGCTATGAATCATGCGTAGAAACTCGTAACCCTTGCAAAAAATTATTGCAATAAAAACTGTTCATGTAAAACGGTTAGATTATTTTGTTTTTGAAATTAATAACCCCCAAGTGTCCTATGTAGATCATTTCGAGCCATGACGTGGATATTGTACATATTTCCAGACCTAAAATTTAATGCTCCTCCAGAATCCGGAATACAAAATGAGTCCCTTTTTAATAAGCTGAAGATAACTTTCAAATGACCTTAAAAATGAAGGCCAATTTTAAAGTGACCATAAAGTTCGTCCTAGAAAATCAAATTATGTACTTTAGTATTAAAGTACGAATTTTTTTTTTCTTTTCGTCAAATACACCCAAAGTTCTTAATAATCGGGATTTCTTGGCTTTCTGCTACTAAATAATCATTTAACCACTAAATGACCTCTGTAGGTCATTTTGAGCCATAACGTGGATACATATCCAGATGTAAAATTTTGTGCTCTTTCAGAATCTGAGATAAAAAATAGGGGTCCCTATTTAAAAAACTGAAGATGACCTTTAAATGACCTTGAAAATGATAACCAATAACAAATCCAAGGTCATCATTTAGTTCAACCTTCAAAACTTAACAACTTTTGTATTTAACATTTTTTTCCAAAATGCTTACTTTATGTTATAAGTGGGGGGTCCGGAACATTTCGAACACCCTGTATATCTTATAATTACCGCGTGCAACTTGCTGGCGACAGACTCGCCGTAGTTTATAATATTTTTACGCGAAATTAAATTATCAACCGTTTATCGAAATTCTTATTTTTATGCGAAATTAAATTATTAACCGTTTACCGAAATTCTTATAATTCCCGCGTGCAACTTGCTGGCGACAGACTCGCCGTAGTTTATAATATTTTTACGCGAAATTAAATTATCAACCGTTTATCGAAATTCTTATAATTTCCGCGTGCGACTTGTTGGCGATAGATTCGCCGTTAGGTTTAATAATTTTTACGTATAATTAAAATTATTCTTTTAATACATTTATATCAATTCAATAAGTAGTTATAAGTTTAAATCTAGTTAACAATACACTCGTTTGGGTTGCTAGCGAGCACCTTTATAAAATACATGGTCTATGGTATCGCTTAACTCTGGACTAGTTTGCGAGTACTTAGCAGGCCAGAGTACGGTCACCCCAGGTGTCTCACACTCCAGGAGCAGGAGCACCAGGTCACACTACCCCTCACTCCTGTCAAGTCCCTTTTTACCCGAAGGTTCCCTACGATACCCTCTCTCATACCCTCTAATCACTCGCAAAGAAACCACACACACACACAACACAATTTAGAGTGCGACTACCCTCCTCCTGCAAAGAGAAGTCACTCCCACTGAGTGACTGCACCGTCAAGGCCACCCTCGATTTCACGAGTGTTGCCGGGCTGAATACAGCTAGGGGTCAAGGCAGCTGGGAACGAAGCGACCCTTGGTGAGGAGGCTCATCTAAGCCCCACTCGACTAAGACTCATTGCACCTAGAGGTGTTACTTTTCTTCATCAGAGATAGTCGCTCACTGTCTCTGATGCACCCAGTACTCAGTGTAGTCGAAACTGTACTCGGGTAACTCTAGGTCTCCTTCCAGTCTCCAGGGCCGCTAGGTACCTGAAACACACACAAAGTATCTTGTATACACATTTACCCGCACTACCTTCCTTGTAACACAGATAGGATATGCTTATCTGAATTTCCTCCTTGTAAAAGCGACTCCTCTTGACGACCCTCTCTATCCTTCTGACAAACTCCTGGAGCGGATCACCAGTTACCTGGCAGTGCTCGCCTAGCCTCGCTTGACTCGCACGCGTAAACAAGCCGCCGTCTGCGCGCGGACTAGTTATTTAGAATTAGGGAACTCGGTGTAAGAGCAGGATAGAATTAATAAAAGGGAAATTTACACGTTCAAATAAATATCTTTACATTTAATTTAATTAACCTACCACCTCCAATATCCAACAATAGGCGACCACTCATAAACCACATCTGCACAGAGACGGGCCTGTACAGGACGGGTGGCGCGGCCGCGGACTTACTTATTACCGCGTGAACAAAAATAAAGTAATTGCCTGTGCGGCGCGGAACTCTATGCTAAAGCATACAGTTGCGCGTTTCACACGCAACATATAATGTATAATAATATTTATTTATGTTTATTACACAATTTAAATAAAAATTTACTGAATATATTAAAATTTAAAAATTAATTTATTTATCTTTTTCCTGAGACTCAGGATTTTTATAATAATAATAATAATAATAATAATTATTAATAATATTACCATTAACAGTGCAATTTTCAAAACGTACAGTACAATCTTTATTTACAACTGGTCCTATATTTTCCCTGTGAACTGAATTTACAGTGTTATAAATACGTTAAACTATTATCTCAAGGTGAGATCAATCCAAAGGAAAGGAATGAGTGAGTGAAGGGTATTGTTAGAAATGAAACACACAATTTCGCGAGACCTAGAAAAGTCCCTTGGTTCGGCGTAAAAACCCTCACGATTTAGAGGGAAAAGCCGTAGCAAGGGCGAGATTTATTATTAGAAGCTAGTACAAAGAGGCAAACAAAGAAACTTAAAACTACGCGCAGAGAGATCTCTCGTACTTACAAGCCTAACGAATACGCACGTACCACGTGTTCGCACACATCCGCCGCTCGTCGATCGCACGCTTCCAGACGGCTACGGGATGAAGTCAGCTAACCGCGACGTTGCACCGTGTCCTGGCGGTCAAGTCGGGCACGGGGAGCGCAGAGGATGGTCCGCGACCTGTGCCAAGCGCGCCCTGACGTCTCAGGGGAACCAACGCTGTGGCACCGGGCAACAATGCAGGCTGCCGCTAGCTGCGCTCGCCCTAGAACGTTCACATCGCCCAGCGCACGTGGAAGCCGTTCTTCTCCGAGTCCCTATCCTCGTCTCGAGACCGCACTCTCGCACCACACACACACACGCAAATTATTATTATACCGCCCGAATTATACCGCCCGATTCCCGATACGACCTCACAAGGGTGAACAATCGTTCTGAAAAGAACGCGTTTATTCCCCCAACGACAACCAGCAAAAATGAAAAACTGCAACCGGCTCGAACGATCGGTCAGAAGAAAGTGCCAGAGTCCCACGTGCGGGGCCTTCGCGCGCTTATCGCCCTCCACCGGCAAGCACATCCGCGCATGCGCAATCGTGTTATATGCGCGAGTTCAACGGCGGGTCAGCGCAGCGGCGCGAAATTTAAATTATTATTAGGCGACTGCCCTCCCCAAACCACTCGTCATAAATGCTCGAACACCCTGTTTTCATTATTAGAAGAGCCATCTCTTTCTTGAATTTTCTGCTTCTTTTGTGGTACATTAAAAGGAAGTCTGATCGGTGGTTGTTCAATAAATCGTTTGCGAGGAAAATTATTGTTATTTTTACTTACTACCAAGGGCAAGGGTTTTCCCTTGGCAGTATTGAATTTGACTGATGTTTCTGGTTCATAACTTCGAAATCTTCTTCAAAATCCTCGTAGCTTATTTGTAATACGTAACTGCATCAATTTTATTTTTGTGGATATTTAGCGAATCTTTGCTCGTTGAAGGTGTACCGAGTAAATTATTGTTTTTATTGTAGGTGCTTGTTGATGGTGTAGCGATGAAAGCATCTGCAATATTTTCTTTGTTCCTTGATGGTATAACAGGTAAAACATCAGACTTGCCTCTTATATTTTCATGTGTTATACCTTAAAAATTAAATAAATTGAATAAATAAATAAATAAATAATACCTTGGAAAATTAAGTCTTTGGTTCTTAGAGAATCAGCGATGTACCCATTGGTTACCGTGTCGGATTTCCAGCCACCTAATTGTTTAATCATTGCCATATTGGCTCCTGAGTTCGATAATAAAGTAGCAGACGTCCTCCGATAGCAATGACCAGTATATTTTAATTGATTTTCTAATTGTAAAAAACTAGCGATTTCAGAGGGTATCGAGTCAATTTTATTTTTCCCTATGACTTACAGCGAACATTGACCTTTGCTATATTTAATAAAAAATCTGTCAATAAAATTATCTTGAGGCCTCAATGCTATATATTTTTAACGTCAGAATAAAATAACGATCCAATGACAAAGCTCCTATCAATATAAGTTTTGGTGTCTTTAACGGATATTATGAATTTATCGTTTTTGTCTTCCACATCAATGAACTTTAGATTGACAAATTCTATGCATCTCAATGCTCCACAAATTCCAAAGATTAACAATACCTAAATGATATGTTAGAATTAAGAAGATAGTTTAAATATAAAAAAGACGCGAAGATAAGTGAACAAGGAAATTTATAAGTATTCTCATAAATACCTTTGCGATTAAATAGTTATGATCATCTACATTTTTCAAGAATTGCATCACTTGATCCCATGTAAATGCAAGCGATTTTTTTGCTTTATGGTCTTTAGAGTTATTTTTTAGTATGGCTTTTAAGTTTAAATATTCGTTAATGTTAACTTGATGTTTTAAGTTGAGCATTTTTTTGAGCATTGACCATACACTCCACATAGTGTTTGGACCTACTTTTTTTTTGTAAATCCTTAAGGTAATAAATTTAGACGTTTTCTTCAAAGGACTTTGCTTTATTTTCACTTTTTCATTTTAAAAAAGTTTCGTATACAAATTGGTATCGACTAACTGATTTTGCAGGCAATATTTTTTCATTGATTACAGCCTGCGCTTCTATTACAAAATTACGAATTGTTTCCTCTTCATCACTACTATCACTCGATGAATTTATTTCACTCGATGAAATATTTATTAAATTCATTTTCGTAATTTTCTTTATTAGGTTATTTTAATAGCAGCTTTACGATTAAATTTTCTAACCCACTAATATGTTTATTTTATTGAATTAAAAAAAAAAGGAAAGTGCGTGAGCACAAATATAGATATATAAGCGTAGTCGACAGAGTAGGGAATAAGAGTTTTCTCCCACTTGATGGCGCTAGGTGATTCGCAGTACGAGAGGGAAAACCGAGTTTTGACCCGAAAAATGGGGACGGATTTCGAATTTTCGTCCCTATAGGAAGAAAAGTTTATTTGATTATAATCAGTATTAATATAGATATCTATTTTTATGACTTGGGCTTATTAGCTACTTGTTGACTTGGCGAAGGAGATGTTCCGACATACGTATGTTTTTGTTTACAGATGTTGTAAACAGATTGTAATAATTTTGGTTGATCAATCTTACCAACGTATCGGGGATAACTTGGCCTACTGGGATAGTCGGTAGTTTCTATATATTTATTTATTTTGTTTTTTAGATCATGGCACTGTTCACTGTTTTATTGATGTGTTCACAGTTTGGGTAATGGAGTTTAGAATTAGTACTTTGCATATCTCAGTGATTACCACTACATTTGTAGCACGTGTCTTCATTCAATTGTTCATGCAATGCAATTGTTGAAGGACATAAGAATAAATATTTATTACTTTTAACGAGCATGTGCTTTTACGACCTAAGCAAAAAAGTTACTTTGTCTGATGTAAATAAATCTATAATAACAAAATGATTATATAAATAAAATTAGTAGCACTTACTTTATTCAAAATTTTGCATGTCCATACAAATAATTCAATAATATTTAATCCTTATTCCCGCTTTCTTTTGGAGGCAGATAATGCAGATGTATGATCACCTGGTGATAACTACCAGAGATTAGGGAGAGATTGCCAGAGCTGTGTTGAAAAAGCGAGGCAATTTCAACAACGGCGCTTCTCGCGGTGTGCGTGTAAACCAGACGCAACTAGCTCGAGTTCCCCCAGTCTGCTCGCCACGGCGTGTATAACTCCTTGCTTCTTAATTTGGAAAAGGGAATGCAGACGAAAAGCACTGGAGGAGACTTTTAAACAGACTGATTAGCCTCCATTATTTTTACCTTATAATAATTACAATTTATAATTTATTTGGAAAATAAATGTTTGAGATAACAAAAATTCAAAATTTTGTTCTTCTGTGAAACGATCTTATAACTATAAAATACAATTTTATAAAATCCGTATCTTTATCAGATTTTGCATTTTTTTTGCACCCTTTTATGGAGGTTTTATAAGACCCTTTCCTGTTAGGTTGTTTTATGCACTATTATTATTGCCATTATTCATTATTGATACTAAATTTTATTATTATTGTTACTGAAAAAAAAATTAACATAATTGTTTCTGTCGTTTTTGTTACAATTATTGCTATTATTATCATTAACTTATTCATGTTATATTACGGTAATGGACATATGTAATTTCTTAGCAGTATTTTACAAGTAAACTAATAATGGATAAGCTTCTTGGCTAGTAAGCCTAGGTACAAAGGTTCAATTCTCATCAATAAGTTATTTTTACTATTATTGTATTATTCATTTTTAAATAAAATAATTAGTAATATTTCATATTCGCACATCTCTTTTCTTTTTTTAAATGATTTATTATTTGTATTAACAGCATCCTGTAATGCTGTCATCCAGCGAGACGCGCGAAAAATACAATCGCATCTGCCGCCAGTTTTCGTTGACAGCCGATGCGTTCGCACGTGCAGCTTGATTTTTATACATTTATTTTTTAAAAAAATATTATGCTTTATTTTTACTATTTATTTCAATTTAATTAATGAATAGCTTATTACGCACCAATAAAAATTACGTTTATAAAAAAAAAAAAAGATTTGAACCCGATTTAAAAATTTTGTAGTCTATCGGCTTATCCACTCTACTAATATTCGAATTGAAATTATAAATCAGGAAGTCGTAAATGTATATCTACCTACCCACTAATAATTATTGTCTACATACATGCAATACATATTTATAATTTTTTAACTATTGTCGAATTAAATAATAATTAACTAGCATATAAATACAAATATGACATATGTACGAAAATATATAAAGAAAAAAATTAGTAAAATATAAATTTCCAGATACATGTCTTATCTACAATATTTATTTTAAATATATGCAACGATGTATGCTTTACATTTGCAAATAGCATTTTTCACTTGATTACAAATTAATTTAATATTAACTGAAACATTATATAATTGTTTATATTGTTCAGAAACTTTATATATGTTTATGTTATTAAAACATATAGTAAAAAAAAATATATATATAGGGCTCTCAAAATTAATCGCCTGCCAGCATAAAAATTTGTTCGCCTCCCCGTAAACAAATTGCTAGAACAAGCGTATAGAAGTCGGTTGGTAACAGCATGTCGCGTTTGTCGAGCTTTCCCTCCACCGCTGTATACGCATATTCCCTCACCACCGAACCCCACGAAAAGAAGCGATCTAGGGAGGGAAGGCTAGATGTGTCTGGTTCTTATACGCATCCGCGAGGCAGCGCTAGTGCACAGCTGAATCGGACGGGCACGGGTTCGCTATACCCCACCAGCAATCTCCCTAATCTCTGTAACTACTGATTCCGTTGGACTTAATGCTTTTGGCTTTGTGGCGACCTCAGTTCCACATTCAACCTTTAGAGGCGCTCTCCTAAGACGTGAAAGCGACTCTCTCCCTTAGCGCGCCAGTGAAATTAACCGCGAATTATAAATTTGGAAACTTTTTTGCCGTTATAAATACTTACTCATGTGTAAAAAAATGGAAAAATGCGTTTTCTACGTCAAACGATAGAAATCCAAAAAGAATTTTTTTAAGATCGATTTCAATTACTTTACAGAATTTCTACTTGAATTGGGGTATTAAAAAAGAGCTCTTTTTGTACTACTTGCTGTCTGAATTCCGTATTCATAAAGAGCTTTTTATGAACTTCGGAAGAATTCTTTTAAGCCTTTGAAAACTACTTAAATACACTTAAAGAGCTTTTTATGAGCGAAATACAGGAGACTAAGAATTTCTAATGTTCCAGAAGTTTAAAAAATTTCTTTATCGAATTGTTTATGTTACCATGAATATGTTTTATCACGAATAAATTTAGAACTCTTTAAGAACTCTTAAAGAACTATTTTGAGTATATTTATCACGAATATCTTTAGAACTCTTAAATAACTCCTTTGAGTATATTTGTCGCGGATACTTTTAGAACTCTTGAAGAACTACTTTCAATTTTCGGTTAGGAATAATAAATTCTTAAATTAATTTGTTACGAGTACCTATAGAGTTCCTAAACAACTCCCCGTGTGTTCTTTTCCAACTCTTACATGTATTCAATTAGTACTCTATACGAACACATTAAAATCAAAAAGTTCTTTAATAATATTTTTTGTTACTCAATAAAGCCAATTAAGCGTGTATAGGCAGAGTTCTTAATGCATTCAAACGTATTCATTAAGATTTCTTTTTTAATTCTTTGCAAAGAACTTAAAAAGAATTCTTTTGGCGCATTCTTTAAGAATTCGTGTGCATTCTTTTTGTCGTCTGGGTCACCCTTTCCTTTCCTTCGACAGTACACTCAAGTTCCTGACCCTTCTGCCTCCTTAGATCCGTCCGTATACCAGATTTTTTGCGGCGACAACAGCTATGGGTAGGTGAAGTGGCTGTCTGCCCAGCGGTCTCAGTAGACCTATCTATTTTATATTTTTCCGTTGAACTGTTTTTTGCAAGAACGATGTCAAGCTAATGGGATGAAAGTCGTTAGTGGAAGTGTATCCGTTTTTTCTTGGTTTTGAGATGAATATATCCCTTGCTCCCTGACATACGGCGGGCACATGTCCTAATATAAGGCACGCTGTAATCACTCTGATTAGGAGACCTAATATGACGCGCCTTGCCTTGCTTAGATGTATTGGGTATATGCCATCTAAGCGAAGCTACCATCTAAGAGTTTTAGGGCCCTAAGGATGGCCTCTGGATTGCTGGAAAACATTCAATTTAGCCTTGGAAACTCGGTTCCACTAGATATCCCCTCAAACTTTAGCCTTTCTTATTTCATTTCTGTGCAGATTCCTCTCTTGGTTAAATTCTTGTTATCTGAGTGGGTCCTTACTTTTCCTAGCCCTATTAAGGAGTTCTCTCGTTCTCTCTCTGAGCGGCCCTGATGATTTGTATCTGTACTACCGCACAGCTGATGGTGCGCATTTGCATCGCATCTTATCAGTAGATGTATTTTTAGTGCTTTATAGTGTTCCACTAGGCCTGTTAGCTCTATCGTTGGCACATTCTCATCATCATGAGAGAAGTAAGCCGATGCTATGACTATTTGTCCGATGTTCGGGATTTCTGTTGTGACCACCATCAGGTCCCCTGTACATAATTCCCATTGGGGCAGTACATTCATCTCTTTCACCAGAATGCATGCTGTAGGTTTACTGGATGTCGTGTCTCTAAAACCCTGTATCCCAGACCCGTAAGAACACCTTTCACTAGTCATGGTTCTTAAACCAGCGATATGCCTGTGTGCACCGCAGTCATGCTGTGATGGACACAGGCATATCCAGGTACTCTGGATCCGGTGAAATACAGTCTTACACTAAAAATTAGTATAGTAACTTAATTGAAATTCAAAAAACGTCCATCAAAATCGCTGTTTTTATACATGACTGTAATAAAAAGCTTTACAATTTTTCTCCCAATAATTATTAACTTTATAAAAAATTTTTGAAGAAAGAATGTACTTAGAATTACTCAAGGAACATGCGTAAAATTTTTCAAAATTTTTTGAATGATTTATTATTTTTTGGTGAGCTTATTTTTTTAAATATGTCCAAATCATTGTAAAAATTTTAAGCAAGGTTTTTTACTCCGACTTTACTAAAAAGGTAGGGAGGGAGGGAGGGAGGGAGGGAGGGAGGGAGAAAGAGAGAGAGATATATCAATTATAAAAATAATCATGAAGTGGAACATGTTATTAATACAAGAAATTTCATCAACTTCAATGATAATTGTAGAGTCCTTTGTATATTTGTCAACACAAAAGTTAACTTAATAAGTGCAATAGTTGAAGTTCCGCCAGCTGTATACACGGTGTTCAAAAATGAACTGGCATGACCAGTATATCCGTGTTCAGAATAACATTCTAAGCACTTTTTCCCTTTTGGCATATTTCGTAATTGTGGCTAATTATCGAGTTATGGTCAATCAAAAACTTCGATAATTAGCCGATCAGAGCTCTAGCTGATGCTGGTAGGCGGGGTTTACTCGAGCAGCATGGGCCGCGCGGGGAGAGTCATGCGGGGTTCATCGTCAAATCGAGCGCTGATTGGATAATTATTGTAGATTTTAATTAACAGTAACTCCATAATTATCCCAAATTCTGAAAAATGCCAAAAGTGAAAAAGTGCTTAGAATGTTATTCTGAATACGGATATACTTGTCGTGCCAGTTCATTTTTGAACACCGTGTATAAGCACATACGTGATAATAAAAGCAAAGTGTTTATGGGTTATCAAAACTGCAGAGCGTTTGATTAGATAAATACGAATCCATGTCCGAAATGTGCTAAGATCGGCCACGGATACAAAAATGCCTTATTACAGCAACATGTTATAAATGTGCAGGAGACCAAACAGCATTAGAGTTCAGTTATGACAGTCATAAATATTCTATATTACGATTTTACTTGTTTTGTGCCAACTGTGGATATCATAATATTAAATATAATAATAAATTTAGCATTGATGACAGTGCCATAGACAGCCAGCAGTGTGAAATATTAAAAAATAGAATTAAAAAATACATTGAAATGATTGACTA
This sequence comes from Sycophila sp. Sp_5, assembly GCA_018906775.1. Lineage (NCBI taxonomy): Eukaryota > Metazoa > Arthropoda > Insecta > Hymenoptera > Eurytomidae > Sycophila > Sycophila sp. Sp_5. Next base: position 26,329 of record JACCID010000185.1, on the reverse strand, counting down.
TCCAATTCAGCCAACTCATCAACGTTACTTCGGTAAGTTAAATAATGATAAAGAACAACGCTTCAGTCGGCACTCAGTAATTATGAAAGCCAAATTTCCGAGCGCCTTATCAAGCGATACAATACAGTAATCAGTCGATATCATTACTCACTACTTTCAAATAGATAATGGCAATAGACTTACTAGACTATACTTTATTGAATAAAATCATGGCAGAAAATCTACCACGAAGTTTCTAAGATACTGGCAGCTGGCGATTTCTCCGAGAGGCAGTACGGCTTCAGGAGAGGGAGATCTACCATCAACGCCATCCAGAAGGTAGTAGAGGCGGTCAGGTCTACGGAGCCGGGAAATAATTTCTCCCGACCCGTCTGTCTCCTGGTGACACTAGATGTCAAAAACGCCTTCAACTCGGTAAGGTAGACAGGCCTGCTGTGGGCACTGGAGAGGGACTTCGATTTTCTTGTGTATCTGATTCAGATCATCAAGGACTATCTGATGGACCGACTCATAACGTACGACACGACGGAGGGCTTCACGCGGAAGGAACTAACGTCTGGTGCGGCCCGTGGCTCCGTCTTAGGATCCGATCTATGGAACGCTTCCTACGATGGGATCTTTCGACTGGAAATACCGGAAGGCTGCTTGCTGGTCGGCTGTTATTATTGCTCGCAATATGACGCTGGCGCAGACACGACTCGATCAGACCATGCGTCAAATTCGCTATTGGATGAGCGATCATTGCTGGAGCTAGCTGAGACCAAAACCGAGATCGTGCTCTTCACGAAGAAGCAAAGAAGCGGGCTAGGGAACAACCCCTGGCCTGCTGGCAGGATCGGTAGGTGCAAGATATGCGCGGAAGGTAGATCGCTAGACTAATAAGCCAGGTGGCCCAATGGACCAGCTGACAACATGAGGAGGTGAGTTTTTACCTCGCCCATGTTAACCGATCATGGGTACTTCCGCGCGTACCTGCATAGGATGGGCAAAGTCGCGGACCCCAGTTGCATATACTGCGGGTCTGTAAAAGGCGATGCCCATCACACGTTCTTCGTATGTGGGGGGTGGATGTCCGATAGGGCCGAACTGGGGGGCGGGCGAAACCGGAGGGATCACACCTGAAGGCAATGTACCCCTGATGCTCTTTTCTGCGGAAAACTGGGGGAGAGTCGTCAATTTCGCGAAGGGCATCCTCCGACGGAAGAAGGACCTCCCTTAGTAGGTAGGAGATGACTGCTCCGAAGAGTGCCTCGTGGCAAACAACTTGGTCCCTTCCCTGAAGTAATTCCTAACGGCGGTTTCCGCGGTGGGGGATTCCAAGCCAGGAAGGAGGACTCCTCGACGCACTACCGCCTGCTCCGACCTGTAGATAACTGCGGGAAGCAACAGGCGGGCATGCGTCAAGGGGCGGCGAGGTTTTAGTGGGTAGGCCAGCATCTTCTGTGCTGGAGAGTCCCACATACCAGGGGACTGGTTCTCTGAGGTCTCATTTGAGAGATTTTCTCCCTCTTAAAAAAAAAACTATTATTATTGTTATTATTATTATTCATTTGCCTGGGTATAATCCTTGGGGACACTTAGCCTTGGCCATTGTATCAGTAAAGTGGTTTATCTCTAAGGCTTTGAAGAAAGCCATTATGTTGTTAACTCCCACCTTGCTGAGAAGCTCAGAGTCCAAAACACAGGTTTTTAGCCACTTTATGCGAAAGACCGTTAGGTTAGGGCATTCCCAAAGGAAGTGTCTCGGGGATTCTTCCTCTTTTTGACACCATCTACATAGGTTGACCGTTCCATTAGATTTGTGGGAAGGGTTAGTGATTTTCATTTATCTAGGTTAATGCACTTTAAGAACCATCCGGTTATGTAATTACACAGGAGTTTCTTGGACCTCCTATAGCTTTGAGAGTTTTCCCAAGCCTCCCATCTCCCTTTTTTGATTGAGGTACTTATGACGTTGCAATCTTCCTGATATGGTACTCCGACTTCCCATTCCGGCTGCCCGCTATAAAAAGCTCCTTGTCTTGCAAGTTTATCGGCCTTTTGGTTACCCTTGTATCCCAAGTGGCCCGATGTCCAATTGATGGTAACCTTGTTTGCCTTGGTTAGCTCGTCCAGCAAGGCTCTGGTTTCTCTGACTAATACTGATTTGGTGAATGGGTTTTCCAGAGCCTTTATTAAGGCCTGGGTGTCGGTGCAAATTTGTATGTAACTGCCCATTGTGTCCTTCTCACCATTTTACCCACACATGCCCTTATGGCAGCTACTTCTGCCTGAAAGACTGCTTTAAATCCATTGAGCCTACAGTAACATCGGTCATTTCTACTTGGTCCACTTATACCAAAACCAGTTCCTTTTTTCGACTTGGATCCATCGGTAAACTATATTTCTCCATGACCTAGGAACTGGTCTTTCTTCTCTGTTCGGTATTCTAGATTTGAACCGTTTCTCAAAACTTATGTGTCTCTTTGCCTGGTCCTGTGACCAGAAGATTTTGTTCGTTAGGATGTCCTTTTGGATGGACATGTGCCAAATCCTATTTCCTTTCGACTCACCGTTGCATATTATTATATACATCTACATCTACATCTACAGAATATAATTTCTGTACGCTGTCCTGGCCACCGCCTCCTTAATGTCAAGGTCAAGACCATTTATGTCCAGCATCATTCTAATTGCAACCGTGGGTGTACTTCTTCTCAGACCGTAAGTGCCCCTGAAGACCACTGCCTGTATATGATCCAGACTTTTGATTAAGGTTCTTTTACGGATTGCCTCCCACCATATCACAGCAGCGTCGGTTAGCTTTGGTTTCAGTATAGCCTCATAGATCCATAGGACCTTTCGGACCCCCACCTGTCCCATTTGCCGATCTGCACTGCATGAATATGTTGAATACCTTCTTACACTGTGTACTCACGCGTTGGTTCCAGTGTAACTTCTTACCTAGGTATGCTCCCAGATATTTTACTCCCTCCGCATACGGTATTTTCTTCTCGTAGAAGGTTACCTCTTTCTTTATTCTCATTTTCAGTTTTCAACAGAAAGGACGTTAGACTAATTGGTAAAATCCTTTACTATGGAGTAGTTTTTCCTTCTGGGTTTTGAAATAAACGTCACATGTTTCAGCTGCATATCATATGGCGATACAACCCCTGAGTAGGCCTGTACTTAGGTTCAGGATGTGCTCGTCTCTTTCGTGGAGCATCTTTGGAAATGTGCCATCCGGACACGGTATTTTATATGGATCAAGGTAGTTGATTGCCCATTCAACCTTTTCATTTTTAATAACATTGCCTGCTAAATTCCAGTCAATGGATCCTCTGCACCCATAGAGCGCGTGCGTTATTTCCTCATTTCCCCTCACGAAGTCAGGGTAGTTTGATTTCTATAGGAGTTCCAGAGTGTCTTCCTCCATATCCGTAAAACTCCCTGCCGAATCTTTTAGTCATTGCAACCAGCAGTCGTTATCTTTGGTGAGGAGCCTGACTAATTTAGTCGTGTCCATTAGGTTGTCGATGCCCGAACAGTAGTTCCTCCAACATTCCGTTTTGGCTGCATTAACTTCCTTTTCGAAGGTATTCAGCACATTTTTGCATGCTCTCCGCATTTCTAGGTCGCTTAATTTCTTTGCTTTGTAAAAACAACTTTCTTGCTTGTTTCCTCAGCTTTTCAGGTTGCTGTTCCACCATGGTGAGCAGTTTTTGCTTCCTCTGGATTTTAGGGAACAATTATTTTCATATGCTCTGACTATCGCTGTTTCGACTTGTTCCAACGTCCATATCCAGGCTTAGGTAAGACCCATACTCTCCTTTAAGGCCAGTCAGTCTCTCGCCTCTTCCTTATATGGTGTCCAATTTATAATTTTGGGGTTCCTTTTTTGTTCCAGCTTTGGTTTTTGTGTCTCAATCCCAAAGGTTATGGTCTGACGGGGATGGTTGGTCACTGACTTTCCACTCCTGCATGCGCTCCTTGATCCCCATTGTTGTAAGGGTAAGAACCTCCCACATACTTGCTGTTATGAAGGTCGGATCATTTCCCCTGTTCACGTTGTCCAGATTAGTTCCTGTGATAAATTCTAGCAGCTTTTAACCCCTATTATTAATGTCAGTGCTCTCCCAAACTTCATGGTGAGCGTTGGCGACACACCCGATAATTATTTCAAGGTTGTGCTGTCTGCAGTATTCCACCACCTTTCTAGTTTCCGTTGTCGGTATATCCTCTTCTTGTGGAAAGTTTGCTGCAACGAGTACAACCGTTCTCATTCGATATTTATTGTCCTCTAATTCTACTTTAATGGTGGTGATGCCCTGGAACTTATTTCCTGCAACAAAAGGCCATTAATACCCTTAGTAACGATGCATGTTTGCACGCTATTGTTACTGTTCCCTATAAAGGGAACCCTGATTGCGTTGAGTCCTCTTATACATCTTCTCCACAACCAAGGTTCTTGTATTAGGGCTATGGCTGTGTGCACCCTTGCCATGCTCCTCGCTAGAACCGCTGAGGTGCTTTTGCAATGGTGCAAGTTAATCTAAGAGAAACGTATCCCGGTAATAGCCATTTGTGGGCTACTCCGTTTGCTGCGTTTACTTCTGAGCCTTTGCATCATCCATAGCGGTATGTTTATTTGTCCAGTAACTTAAAAGTCACTGCGCCAATTCCGACCGTAAGCCTGAAGCTCCGGCTCCTTAGGGTGGCCACAGATGGTTCATTTAAACCCAAGACAAGGACCCGTGGTATCTTTCAGGACCGCCATATTTCCTGTTTCCACCTCTTTGTTCTGTTTGCGGGCAAGCTTTAGGAAGTCCTCCGCAGTGTATACCTCCAAAGGCAGCTTCGTGATCACTTTTGTGATCTTCAGATCCTCCGGATTAACCATTCTTACCCCGAGTTCCTGGAGGTCATGGTCCTTAATCTTTTCCTCCAGCCAGGTTCCCGACTCTTTGTCATCGTAGACAAAGACTGGGGTTCCCTTCTTGGGAAAAGATCCCTTGGCAGGGTGTCTAACACCTTGGATTGGGGCGAGTCCCCGTTTCAAGGACGGGCGCTGAAACAGGATACCCGATGAGTTATTCGCATTGCCCATCGGAGGACCGCTTCTTGGTCACCACGAGATCCTTACCCTCCCAATTACCCTGTATATTATTATACAGGGCGTCTCATTTTAATCTATCACCCCGAATAACTTTGCAGGATGATCTCCAATTGAAAAACTTTCAATACAAAAGTTATAGGAGGCGAAGGTAATCATGTAACAGTATCAATGACCTTGACCTTGCTAACGTTTCTCAAAGTCATTTGGAAATTGAAATAATTTTTTTAAATAGGAACCCCTATTCTTGACTTCAGATTCTGAAAGAGCAGGAAATTTTATGTTCCGATATGTATCGATGTGAGGGGCCAGAGTGACCCTCATGGGTCAAAATCTCTGCTGAAAATGTAAAAATTAACATGGGAACGATGTGGCATTTTAATCGATAACGTCGTATAACTTTGCAGTATGACCTCCGATTGAAAAATTTCCAAAATGATAGTTGTAAGGATTTAATGGGGATTTATGGCAGTAGCCTTGGCTTATACCCAAAGGTCAAACTGAGGAGTCATTTGGAGGTCAACTTTTGAATTTCAAATAAAAACCCCAATTTTTTCATCCAGAAATTGAATAAGCAGAAAATTGTACGTTTTATGAATGATTCTGAAAGAAGGTAGCATTGTGGAATATGCTAAAGTTAGAAGATAGGAGAAAGAAAGACTCGACTAATCTCGTGGAACCGTTATCCTTTATTTTAATTGCTACGTTTCGGCGCTGTTTCTTTATTAAAGGGAAACCCCAATTTTTCGCTCTTGAAAGTTACATCCAATTCTACCGATGGCCGCTATAACTGACAGTTTAAACACAATAATAAATAAGAGGTACCTAGAGTTTTCAACATGATATTTTTAACCTTAAATCGACGTGTAATGATCAACATTGCACTAGATGCCTCATCGTTCCCATGTTAATTTTTACATTTTCAGCAGAGATTTTGACCCATGGAGATCACTCTGACCCCTCACAGCGATACATATCGGAACGTAAAATTTCCTGCTCTTACAGAATCTGAAGTCAAAAATAGGGGTTCCTATTTAAAAAATTATATTGATGTCCAAATGACCTTCAGAAACGTTATCAAGTTCAAGGTCACTAATACTGTTACGTGACCCCTTCGCCCCATATAACTTCGGTATTGAAAGTTTTTCAATTGGAGATCATCCTGCAAAGTTATTCGCGGTGATAGATTAAAATGAGACGCTCTGTATATGCACTTTTTCGGTAGTTTGAGAACCGTTTTTGGTACGCGTCCGGAAATTTGAGGGATTTTTGGAAGTTTGACGAGGGTCCTCCAACTTCCATTCGGAAGTATGAGGGCCATTCCCAAACTTATATACGGATGTTTGAGGGCTTCCCAATTTAACTTTCACAACTGATTTGTGAACCCTCAAACATCCATCCGACAAATTGAGGCTTAATCTCCTCCGAGGCAAAATGATCAATATAAACTCCTCAATCTTCCATCCGGAACTTACATCCCGAAGTTTGCGGACTATCCTCAAACTTTCAATCGAGTCCTGTGGACGTTTCCCAACACCGACAATAATTAGTATATATTTAAAGCTATATATTGTTCAAATTTTTAAATTCCGCTTAAAGCACATTTATCGATAAGTTTAACATTTTTATCAAGGGGGATATTGTATATTCAAGCAGCAAAAGGGATGTACGGGCAAGACCGTGTTGACTGCCATACCTTCGTCTAGAATTTGTTTGATAAAAATATGGAAATTTGCTTACATTAAACAGCCTAACCGCTATACATTGTTCAGAAATACTAATAATAACACAAATAACCTTATCAGCAAATAGATTACATGTTTCTTTTACTGATTATTTGGCAATGCGTTGGAATCATACAAATGCAGTCATTTTTACACATGCCTCTTCTATATTCCGGAGGAAGTTTGTGGACCTTTCACTCTATCGTATAAAATTTCCAGGCGGAAAATTAAGGGTACATTTGCCGTTTCAAATCTTGCTCCCAACACCGACTGTAATTAGCACATATTTGCAGCTATGTATTGTTCAAAAACATTTTAAATTCCAATTATAGCATATTTAAGAATATTGTACTGTTACGGAACATAGGTCGGAAGAGCTGATTCGCGAATAATGGCGTCGGCAGTATAATGCGGCCGAGCAGCGACCGACGTATGCAGACAAACAATGCCGATACCGTGGAATTCGCGCTATCGCGAATGCGTAGCAGAAAGGTAGCCTGCCTCCTTCTACTGCGCAAAGCAAGGAGTATTTAAAGGCTAACAACGAGGCAGGGAGGGGCTCTACATGTAACATCATAACGCGACACGCGACGACATACAATCTCTTGCTATCAACGTTACCTGACTCCGCAAGGTCCCGGCGCTCGGCACTCTCTCACTTACACAACTACAATAAACTAAGTATCAGAAATCATTCGAAGTCTTAAGTCTTTAATAATATATGGATATAAATCAATTTAAAGCTATACATGGTTCAAAAAAAATTTTAAACTCCGCTTAAAGCATATTTACCGATCCATTTGAAATTTTTTCAATCGAGAATATTGTACATTGACGTAGTAAAAGGGATCTACGAAGACGTCCGTGTTGAGCGCTGTTCCTTCTTCTAGAGTTCGTTCGATTGAAATATTGATATTTGCATTTATTAAACAGCCTAATCGACTATACATTGTTCGTATATACTTAAAATAAGACTAATAACCCTATCAGTTAACACTTAGACTGCTTGATTCATTTGCTGATTATTTGGAATAACGTTGGAAAATCGATGTGTTCTGCAGGGAAGAACATCTCGCTCTTGCAAATATGCAGTTCGATGCACTTGCATTTAAGTTGAAACAAAGGTCCAATTATCTGCAAGATTCAGTTATCGAAGAACTTTTGCTCGGAAGGGTCAGAAAAAGAATGAAAAACCATGAATAAACTTTTTAATGTAATATAGGATAGAGGATTATGAAAGTCACAATTGCTTTTGAACAATTCGGTACGTTGAAAAAACGTTGATTTGCCTGATTTTTAATGCTTTTTTTTCAACGTTTTATGTTTCCTAATTTAATCGTCATAAACGTTGAGTTTTAACGTTGATAAAAAAAAGGTTTACCTAACCTTTGTCGTAAATTTTAATTTTCAAACGTTTACAACGAACATTAGAATGAAAAAAAAAGCATTGAAAATCAGGCAAAATCGACGTTTTTTCAACGTTCGGAAATGTTCGAAATCAACGTTGAATCAATGGTGTCTTTTAACGTTGATTTCAATGTTTATATTTTCAACTGGGAATGAGTTATTTTCTCATTCCCGATATTGATCTATTTTCCTTAAACTTGGACGTAACAGAGGTGCGCATAGCGGCCTCGTAGGCAAGTAATTTTATCGACTTACAGCTACCACGCTACCACGTCTTTTGATATCTATAGCTTTATATTCTATATATAATTTTTTTTACATATTTTAATGTTTACTTGCTTTTTGCAGCTGATGATCAATATGGGTGTTATTGCTTCTACAGTGTCAGGAATGTACACATTTCTACCCTTTGGATTAAGAGCTCTACAAAAGTTAATTAATTTTGTGGATGAACAAATGTCAAGTATAGGAGGTCAAAAAATACTTTTACCTACTTTAACGCCGACAAATTTGTGGGAAAAAACTTCCAGATTACATAAAGCAAAATCAGAACTATTTATTCTGAAAGACAGACATGGAAAGCAATTCCTCCTTAGTCCAGTAAGTATTGTACTTAAAATGATAATGTTATCAGTTAAAAATATCCACCTAGAATTTCATGTGGATTTGCATATGGATTCCAGTTGGAATATACTGGAGTCCATAGGAAAATACATACAGATTTTACATTTGTTATTTGATCAAAAAAAAGAATTATAAAAGTACCTTCGTCGGGGTTGGAACCACTAATCTTGGTATTATCAGTTCAATCCAGAGACTTATCGAGTTGGCATCGACAAATATGGCACTTTGTTGATAAATTATTAGTCTTATGCTGATATTGTCGACTTTATTATTACTTTTGTTTATTACTAAACGTGTTACACATGAAAATTTTTCTGTGAAAGATATTAAGTAATGTTTACATTCTTAATGTACGTTTATTAAATGATTTACCAGAATTTGTTGTCTTTTTCTACTGTTGTTCATGACTTCGGTATCCACTGTAAATTCATAGTGCTCCGGTAACCGCCACCTTTCATCGTATTTTGCATTTAAAAGGGCGTTGCGGCAGTATTTAATTTATATGGGCCTCAACATCCTTTCTCACACTAGGCAGAAACCGAAATACTATTTTTCTGCAGATAATGTAACTTTAACTGTAAAATTTCTGAATAGTATATTTGCAATATTCGTTTATATTCTATGATATTCATTTAATTTGACTATGATATTAGTACTATTGCATTTGTCCGTATACAGCAAGAGACTCTCTCTCTCACTCACTTCCTCTCTCCGGTCTTCGTAGAATAAACTTCAATTTATTATTGTAGTTTCGACTAAGTAATCCAATTACACTATTGAAAAGAATTACGTTATGAAACATTCGAGTTAATTACGCAACTTTCACATAATTGACATCTTTTCAATAGCGTTCTAAGCCTTCCCTCTGATAGTGTTTAACCCACCACCTTCCTTATACAAAATCCCCAGCAAATTTTTATCGTCAGAATTAGTTGTTGTAATGTTTCTCATTAAAATATGGTTTGTAGACATTTGAAGAATCGGTTACCGATGTTATATCTCATGTGGGTCCGTTAAAACGAAATCAGTTACCGTTGAAACTTTATCAGATATCCAGTAAATTTCGAGATGAGATGAAACCTCGTTTGGGATTAGTACGCAGCAAGGAATTTATTATGAAAGACATGTATACGTTTGATGTAGATAATGAAAATGCTTGTGACTCATATGATATTGTTAATAAAGTCTACAAAAACATTTTTAATGAAATTGGTGTCCCTTACATTAAAAAGGAAGCCGACAGTGGTATAATGGGTGGATCTATCTCTCATGAATATCACTACATATCCGATATAGGAGAAGACACTATTTTGTTATGTAGCAACTGTAATTTTTACGAAGATAACATTGTTCGCAAAATTACAAACATTGAAACTAATAATAGTTGTCCTATTTGTAATAGATCGTTACAACAAATGCATTCTGTAGAGGTAATTTTTTAACTTACTATTTTATATAATGTTTAATATTTTTTTTTATAATCTAAATTTATTAATTTGTTCACTGTCAGTTTATCCTTTAGTTCCAAACTACCAATATAACCTTGTTCTTTACTTGCATAATGTTTATATTATCTTAACATTATATCCCTTATTTACTTAAGATCATTATGTTTTGGGAGCTCAGCCAAAATTGAAAAATGGAAAATGCTTAAAACATCATTAACACCAATAAAAGAAATACGACTATTTATACTCCCTAGAGTAGGTCAGTAAATATTTCGATTGTACATGTATTATTATGCTTAACGCAAGACGAAGACGAGAACCAAGTAAACTTGATGTTCGAGGAATACAGATCGACTAACGCAGGTCTGAAACTTTGAGCTTTCAAAGCGAGAATGCTCGAAATGCAAGTCGCTTAGTCTGCTCCCCCTATCTCGTTCGGTAAGTGTACAAAAGTCTCTTAATGCGCTCCTACTATATGTTTTTCACGAATATTCATACATCTTTGTGAGTACAACACCGTTCCAGCGGAGCCAGTCTCCGCAGACTCCATGCAACAGGAACACACTTGCGCGGCTCCAGCTAAATGAGCTAGGGGGATAATAAATACATTCAAGCAAGAGCTCAAGAGAGAGAGGTTAGAGGTCGGCTGGCAAAGTGGGTCTCTTACTCGCTAGTTAAGACATCTTTGAAATGACATTACTAACAGTCAGTCTCTGCCCTTGAGAGTAAACGGATCACTTGATGCCAACAAAAATTGTTCCTTTTTAAGATCCTGAGGACCTAGGTGTTAACCAGCATGCTATTCACACGGCAAGCCAATCTACTTCTACAAGGTGGCTATCTTTGCTGGACTTAGAATCCTCTGCATCAATTGCAGTTTTTGAAGCTAAACTGGCAGGCAAATTTAAGGCAACTTTTTGATCACTCTCGGCCGGTGTCAAAAGGAGGACGCAATGGTTCCTTCAAGGCGGAATTTCTAAATATGACCTCTATTAGAGCACATATTCCACACCTTCCACATTTTTGCTATGATCTGGTCCAATAATTAAAGAGTATCTTATACGGGTCCCTGGTTACTTACTTTGCAGGCAGAACCGTAAAGTGAATGGAGGGGTATCGCATTGTCTGTACGTGCTGATTATATAGTAAAAATTTTAGAATTATGAAATACAGAGGGACCTGGGAAACCAGGTATACCTGAATTATTGTTCTGCACTGTGCAGAAAGGTGAAGCTACTCCCATTTTAGTAGAAGTTATTTATAAACGTCCAAAAATTCAAATGTAAAGAGACTCGAAAACCATCCAGCGCCTGACCACTGAACTCTATGATTGTAGTACCACATAGACCTACTCATAGAACATCTACTTCTCACACTTGGATTGACTTAATCATGATTTCATCAGTTGTCATCATGACATTGGTCGCTAAGGAGCCTCCCGATGCCTCTGAATAAACATTACAAATGTCATCGTAACATAAAACTAGAAGTAGTAGCGTGCATCGTGTCTGGCAGTTTTTATCACACAAGTTAGTCGATAGTCGATAGTCGATAGTCGGTCAAAAGTGGAAACGCACCGGCTGCCCCTGCTCGGGGACGTGCCGACTCGCTCGTAGGCCAAAGGCCCATTGCGCTTTGCCTCCTTGTGTCACCATTCCGAATATCGCTACCCATTCAAATGTGCCTATACCCCCGGGTTCGAAAAACGGTAAAAACCTGGTATCCACTTACCTTCCCCTGCCTATAGGCTGGATCTGATCCTTTTTATTAGACCTATAAGGCCCAGTATACTAAAATTCCTAACATCTCCGGGCTCTAGTGTAAAGTCCCCACACACCCTCCGCCTAACTCCCATAAGTCTTGGGTAGTCACACAAAAGGTGCGCGGGGATTTGATTTGTCGCACGGCAGAGCCTACAGATTTTCCGACTCGTTTTACGTATCCTGTATTTGTGGTACTTCAAGTCACAGTGACCCGTGAGCCAGCTCACCACCAGCCTGATATCTTTTCTTTCGAACTTGATCAGCTCTGCTTTCCAGTTTCTGGGTACCATTCCATCAATGATGCTTTTAATGTGTCTGCACCCCTGGCTGTCGTGCCATATTTTGCATTGTTCCGTTTCCACCCATTTCTGAATTTTCCTTTCTACGTGGCAAAGCGGTATGGCAACCTTGGTATTGGTTGCTCTAATTCCCACCGCTCCTCTATTCGCGAGTCTATCTGCCTTTTCATTGCCCAGAACACCCGAGTGTCGCAGGACCTACTTTAATTCTACGTCACACCTTTCCGCAAGTTTATCTAAAGCATTGCGGCACCTTTTCACTTCTAGCGCGGTTACCTCTACTTTACTAACACTTGGGAGTGCTGCTCTGCTGTCCGAGTGTATGGTGACCTTGCGGTCACTACATTCCTTCTCCAGCATGTGCTCTACGCAACTCCTGATGGCTTTAACCTCCGATTGGAAGACCGTTGTATGGTCTTCCAGGGAAAGTACCCGCTCTGTGCTAGTTCCCTTAAGCCACGCCGCGGCTCCTGTTCCTTTTTCACTTTTGGACCCGTCAGTAAACCAGAGACTAGCTCCTGTTTCCCGCGGATTGACTTCTTGCTTTGGCTGAATCTCCAGTTTGAACTTCCTATCAAAGAAGAATTTCCTGGGGGTTCTGTCAACCTCTTGATTGTTGTTAAGGTCCACTGACTAAACCAGTTCAGTGTCCTCATGTTCGGCTAAAGCTCTTGTTGACCTAATCTTGTCCTTAAGGACAGCCGCTCTTATCATCAGATCCAATGGGGGAAGGTCAAGCACGATTTCGAGTGCTTTTATCGGTGTTCACTTCATCACCCCCGTGATGCCTCTCATAATTAGTGCTTGCATTCTATCCAAGGTTGCCGCACCTGTTTTCCATCGACATCTTGGCCACCAGGCCACTGTTCCATGTGTCAGCCTAGGTCTCAGAACAGCCGTATATAGCCATTTCAGCATTATAGGCTTGAGACCCCAGGATGCTCCAAAAGTTCTTCTGCAGGCCCAGAAGCTTGCTAAGAAGCAGTCCCTCTTTGCCTGCAGATGTCTGCTCCAGTTAAGCTTGGAGTCGAATGTCACCCAAGTATTTTACTTCCTTGGCTAGTAGCACCTCTTCCCCACATAGCTTGGTTGATCCTAGTGGTTTTACCTTGTATCTGGTGGTGAAATTCACCAGAACCACTTTATTAGGGTTTACGGATGGCTCCACTTCCCTACACCATTTGGTCACTATGCTAAAAGCAAACCTCATAAGGCCTGCTATAGTGGCCTCAGTATCTCCCATGACTAAGATAAGTACGTCTTCGGCATAGGCTTGCGCGTAGATGCCCCTGTCATTGAGTCTCCTTAATAGTTCCTCCATCACAAGAGACCACAGCGTTGGTGAGAGCACTCCACCTTGTGGACAAACCTTGGATGCGCGCCCCCCTCCTTTCGCCTCACCCCATCCTGCCTCAATCACTCTATCAAGTAGAGTGCGACTGGTCCATCTTACCAGACCCGTTAGCACATTGTGCCTCCGTGCTCCTTGGCAGATGCTTCTTTCGGTGGTACAGTTAAAAGCTCCTTCCACATCCAGGACGGCTGCCAATACCATCCCCCTTTTTTTATTCTAGTTACCGCATCATCCAGCGCTGAGTTCACTGATCTTCCTTCTCTATACACATGTTGTCTCGGATATAGAGGGTCATTAGCCAGTGACCCATTCCTCATGTGTCGGTCCACTAGCCTTTCCAAGGTTTGAAGACAAAAGAAGACAGACTTATGGGTCTGTAGTCCTTTGCTTTCACATGGACTGGCTTGCCTGGTTTAGGTAGGAAGACCACTTTGGCTTTCCTCCATTCATTTGGTATGAGCCTAGCGAGAGGCTTGCCTTATAGATGCCCATAAGTGGATCCACCAGGGTGTCTATTTATCAAACCCGGAAAATGTGCAGCCAACAGGCACTCAGGCCTCGTTTCCGTCAGCTGCCTATCCCTCCCGAGGGAGTTCTTAGTTTACCCGAGGTATTGGACGTAGGGCTTGCAAGGATACGATTTAGCCTTGCTACCTCGGATACTCCATCTAGCTCCTGACAGTAGCGTTTCCAGCCATCTCTTTTGACTAGTTCTATCGCATGTTTGTAGCGTCTTCGGGCTGCCTGAATGGCTTCCCTTTCCGCTACTCCCTTGCGCTTGCGCCACCTCCTTAACAATACCCTTAATTCTTTGCTCTGTGTTTCCAGTTTCAGATTCCACCAAGGTGCTCCTTTTTTTACTTTTTTTCTCTTTCAGCTTGCAGCTATCCTCAAAGGCACCTAATATAGCGCCTTGGATTTGTCTGCAGACTGTCTCCATTTCCTCCGTTGTCGTAGGTAAATCCATGACTCCAGCTAACCTTTCTTTTAACCTTTTGAGGTATAGATCCCAGTTAGTTTTCCTGGGGTCTCTCCAATTTTGTACCTCTCCTTTTACTTCCTTTACCCCGAACCGGATCGTCTCATGGTCCGACATTGAGACCTCCTCCGAGACTCTCCAGTCAGATACTATGTGACTGATTCCCCTCAACGCCAGAGTGATATCTAAGACTTCCTCTCTTACTGCATTTCTGAAGGTTGGGGTATTCCCCCTGTTCAATATGTCCAGTTCCGTTTTTTTGGCTACAGCCATACCTTTTTTTTTTCCTACTGTTTGGGTGGGACGCTAAGCATAGGTGGCCGCACCAGTGGTCGTCCAGCCGCCTCCACCTTGTGCACTTCGGTTGGTGGCCGCACTGTCGGCTCGCCAGCCGTCTCCTGCGGATTATCCCCACATGGTGATCGCAATGGCATGCCTCCAGCGGCCTCCTCCTGTTGCACGGTAGGTGATGGCCGCGCTGTTTGGCCACTGGCAGCCTCCTCCGCTTTGTCTCCACCCTCCTGACTCTTGTTTTCGTTATGGACGGCGTGTGCGCGCACCACTCCACAGAAGGGTCTGAAGGCCAGCTCGTCTCAAAGGCCCTGACCCTCGTCTCCTCCATTAGCACACGTACCGCCTTCTCTCTTGTCTCTTTGCCAGCCGTGTCCTTTACTTTCCACGACTAGCAAACCTTTCACTCCTGGACTGGCAGAGTGGTATTCTGCCAGCTCTTAACTCCATCATCTCGCCCGGGGTTTCAATTCCCAAACGTAGAAGGTCACCTTTTCCATTTTTTGGAGGGCGCTTTGCTTCAAAACCCTAAGCTTTGCGCCCTCCCATGGTGCCACTGTTGGCACCGTTTCCTTTAACCTGTGCTGGTCTCCGAGGAGCCGCAGTGGAAAACCTGCACACCCCACAGAAACCAGTTGTCCGTGAAACACGGACGAACAGGTCCCTCCTTGTGGCCCAGGATGGCTGTAACCACCGCTCTGGCGACTTGGAGGCCTTGCTCGGCGCTGAGCTGCTCCTCCGGGTACATATCAGGTATGACCGCGAACTTCATCTCACTGGCCACCACCTGACTGTAGGCCGGCCGAGCAACTCGCTGCCCAGCTTCCCAACTTGCCGTTTTGATTTGTCGGGGAGTCGAGTTGTCCGAGGACAATTCTCCCCTGGTCTTTTTGGTAGCGGTAGTTGCGGTCTGGCCAGTTGAGGTGCTCGCCGAGTCACCATTTCCGGCCTCCCGCTCCGCCCGCCTTTTCAGGAGTTGCGACCCTGTTAGGCGCTTCCTCCTCTTTCCTTTCTTGGGAACAGCGTTGGCCTCTACTGGTCCGGCAGACTGGCTGTGGCTCTGTTGAGAGTCAGCAGGCTCGCTCCGCAACGTTGTAGTGGCCTCGGAGGTGCTCGGAGGAGATTATTCGCCGGTTGATAAGGCAGCCAGCCTGGATGGCTAGTCCGTAACCGGGCCCCTGTCCTACTCGGCGGCCTAGCCGTGTCTGTCCTAGTTTTACCCCTGTACCCTCTACAGCCGCGGCCAAGTTCGCCCCCCGAGACGGACGGCAGGAGGACCAAGCTGCGCCAAAAAAGGTTACAGCGTCTGTGTAAGTCTGTAGTGATGTGATGTAAGTGTATCATGGAGCCCACCGCATGCGCTACCACGAGGGTTGTACCTTGGTTTGCCTGATGAACATAGCCCCACCTCCTCCTCCCCTCTCAGGGAGGCTGGGGTCACCTTGTCCCGGGGAAATGGGGTATGGCCTTCTGCGCGTGACCGCAGACTCCACACTTCACAACCCTACATTTTCACACATTCATTCGGAGAGCCCTTTTTAGGGGGATCCTCATACACACTCTTCTCAGATGGTGCAAGGTTGAGCAGCTCAGTTCATCAGGCATTAAGCCCCTCCACCAACGTCAAGGTCTTACAGAAGAAGAAGAAACTGTGTGCTACATTTGTCTGCGTATAATGTCTGTCGCATCCGCGTTCGCGTCGCGTATGTGACTCGTACCGACTAACTAAACCACCAATTAAATGCACTATGCCGTTCACCCTGTATTAAATGTTTTACTTCATAATAAAACAGCTGCACTTCTTTTCCCTGCGCTCTTACAACTCTCTATCCGCCTATCACCTTTACATAACTCTTCGAATTCGACTCCAAACTCCATACAAAATAGGAGAATCTAATATAAAAGATCGAATCATGGCGTCGGTACTCGACGAACCGTCTTCTTTGTCGCAGGTATCGCTATTTTCCTGTATCTCGTTATCGGTCTTAGAAAAACTATTGGGATCGCGCGCTGATCTGAATCTTGCGACTCTAACGCCATTATCTACCTAGTGGCGCTCGGCGACACTAGCGCTTTAACGAAGACGTTACTCCTCGCCTTGGCGGAGGCGAGCAGCGGGCGATCGCGCACCTCCCCTCTCTAACGCCTCCTCAGTTTCCACCGGTCAAGCAACACTTGCTCGACTGGCTCGCGCATCTTCGTCGTCGCTCGCGCCTCCTCGCGTTCCCGCGTCTTCGTGACACTCGTTGCTCGTCAGTGTCAGGAAACCCAGCGTGCAGAAACAAAACTTTCACGCGTACTTTTTCCCGTAATGACCGGGCGGGCTACTCCCTTCAATAAAGCGATAAAAGGATTAGTCCCCGGGCCAGACAGTCTCGAGTCTGATTGCTGGGAATTTCCCCGAAACCCGTACGTGATTAAAACAAAAGACACGCTCTTCCCTGCTGTCAGGACCTTCCTTTTTTGGCATATTTAACATCTTCTTAAAAAAATAGAAATAATAACAAAACAAAGTTTTTCAAACAATTTAAGGTCAACACAAGGAAAAATCTAAGTAACATTTCGCAACGTATAACTAAACAAAATTCAGAAATTTCAATACTTACGGATCTTTATAATAAATTAAAAATAAACTAATTAGTAATGCCCGACGCGAGATCCGATATTTTCACGGAACATCAGCTTAGTTAAAACAAATAGAGAAATCACTGTTAAATTCCACCAAATAGAAACAGAAAAGAATGAATTTTCACAACAATTAAGTGCATTCCCCAGTCACGTTATTAAAAAATTAATAAGTATAGAAAAAAGATTAGATCCTCGGGAAATAGAAATAAAATCTTTAACGGAAAGAATGAAAAATTTATCTTTATAAACCAATAAAAAGTTAATTAAAGTTTTGTAAACCTTTTCAAAATTAATCGTTTAAACCTTTATACTCGGAAAAGAATCAATTGTAACGGTATTAACTTTGACTGTTTCACCTCGCGGAGGAGACCTGTCTCCGCGAGATGGGTGCATTGGGGCACGCACGAGTGCCCCGTGAGGTCCTTACCTCGGGGTGTGCGCGAGCACCCGACGGCGAATACACGTCGCCGCGGCCCGTATACAACGTGAGAGTACGCCTGTACTCTCACTTCTTGTACTCGCGTGCTGTCGCACGAACGCGCTCCTCGCGTTCGCGTGGCTGTCGTCCTCCTAGATGACAGCTGATGCCGGCCGCTCAGCTCTGCGATAGAGTGGCGGTATCCGGGAGATTAAGGACGAGGAGGGTTTGCCGAGTAGCCCCGCGGACTACTCGGAAGAATAACGCGGTCGTGTAAAATTGCAAGTCGGAGGCCTTTATTGCCTCCATAACAGAAATTACAGTAAAAGCGTCCCGAGTGGTTAGTAGCTGTCGGGCGTGCGAGCCGACCGCTCCGAGCACGCCCGAATGTTGCCGAGCGGGGCCGCGCGCGAACGCAAGCGTGCGCGCTCCTACGAACTCTCGGCCGCGTCGAGAATTCGCCGGCCGATCGCGCGATCCGCGATCGGTGATGTTTACGCGGAGCGTGACCTTGCTCCACGTAAACAAATACTGCGCTCGAGAGCAGGCCGCCTGCCAGCTTTGCGTGTACACACACGTACACGCCCACACGAAGGAACGGGTCGCTTACCCGTTCCGCGCGACGACTCGCGAACCCGACCTCGAGCTCGTGCTCGAGGTACCGATGCTGTACCGCGCGGCGGCTCTTCTGCGAGAACCGCGACTCCCACCGCACAGGAGTCCGCGACCGCAAACTAGGGAGAGAGAGAAAGATGACGAGCTGGGGATACGTTCCCCGCGTCCGCAGAACACTGTCAACAACAGGGAGTCGAGGCGCTCCTCGACTCCTCGCCGGTACGCGCCCGCACTCGCTTACAATCACGGGCGGTACTTACAGCTGTCGCAGCCTTGGCTCGTCCTCGGCTGCTTCCACGTTCGCACGTCCTGCTGTCGCTCGCTTCCCCTCGATCCGCTCGATCACCGGGTGGTCCGTTCACGCACGTGTCCGTCGTCGCCGACGGCTCGAGAGAATTTCTCGAGATTCTCAGATGGCCGCCGCTCCCGCGCGCCACGGCCTAATTCTCCCTCACGCCGCGAAGGCTCGCGACGGCGCGAGGTACCCGATAGTACCTCGCGTCACACCCTCCTCCCAGACGCCGTTAAGCTACGACTTTACGGCCTCTGTTACTCTTCGCGAGCCAATCCTCTACAGGTTAGGGATTAGAGGATTAGGGGAGGTAAATAAATCCAACACGAACTACATCGTCATGGTGTGAATTAAGGGCGCGAGGCCTTTATTCGGCCCTCAATCTACAAAAAAAAGGGGTGTTGAAGAAGGGTCCAGCACGGGCAGCTTACTCGTACCTCCTCTTGCTGAGGTACCACCCGTGCTGGTCCTTCTTCGGACACTGATTCGCGCGGAACACGCCTGGCTCCGCGCACACCGAACAAAAGAAACGGCCCGGGTACAGCTCAAAGAGCTCCCGGCGCCGCTTCTCTTTGGCGTCTGCGTCGACGCGGGCCTGGAGGTTGGCGAGGCGTCTACGCTCCTCCGCCTCCTCCTTCTTCCTCTCGGCGGCCCGGTTGCGGCGGCGCTCCTCCTCCAGTCGCCGCCGGTTTGCCTCCATGGCGGCCCTTTCCCGGTCTTCTTCCGCCTTCTTCTTATGGTGGGCCTGGTACACCTCGTCGTAGGCTCGACGAGATGCGGCCAGGCCCACCTGCTAGGCGCGAATCTCCACGAGGCTGAGGGAGGCGCGCGCCATCTCCGCCAGCTCCCCCTCAGCCCCCTCCGTACAGCCCAGGAGTGCCCGGTGGGCCTCCTCCAGCTGTCCGACGGCCCACCGGTAGTCTTCGGTGGAGGAGCGGAGCCAACTCTCCAACTCCTCCAGCCTCTCTGCGGCGGAAAGGGGCCGCTGTTGAAGGGGGGCGCCGTCCTCGGCGCCTCTTCGCTGGGATGATTGGGAACGTAGCTCCTCTCCGTCCCCCTCCTCGGCGACGCTCACCGTCATCGAGGCCACGGCCCCTGGCTCGGGGACGTGGGGTCGCCGTAGGGAGCGGGTGGCCTCCTGGCCACTCGCTTCGGCGTTTTCGCGGGCGGCATTGCTGCCGCTCGCTGTCGCGCAGGGGACCTCCTTGTCCTCTGCTTGATGGGAGGCGGCTTCGCCGCACGCCTCCGTCTCGCGGGCGACCTCCTGGTCGCTCGCCTCCGTCCCTGACCGGCTCGACGGGGATTGGGGCTCTTCCCCAACCGCCTCCGTCGCCTTGGGGGTCCCCTCCAGGGTGCCCCCGGTCAGGAACTCCGTTGGGTGCTCCTCAGCGTCCTCGCTGAGGAGACGGGCGATGCCCTCCTCCAGCTCGTAAGGGTCCATCTAGGAAAGGGACAGAAAGAAAAAGAGGGATGGTGAGGAATGGCTCTCAGAGTCGGTTCTTTACTGTCAACCGTGTCTTCCTCGCGTCTTACGTTTTGGCCGCGCTGGCCTTGTTCTTAGAACCGGGTGGACGACCCGGTCCTCGCTTTCCCGTCGCGTTTCTAACTTGCGTGACGGCGTAGGAAGCTTTACGCGGGCGTCCGCGTTTGCGCTTTACAGGTTTTTCCTCAGGCTGGGCGCTCCCAGCCTGGGACGCTTGCCCGCTGGCACCGCTCTTCTTCTCATCAGCCTCTGCTGATGGAGTCGTGGGCGCATCCACACGACTCCCGCCTTCCCCCGGAGGTCGGGCGCTGGTCTCGACGTCCTCTTCTTCAGCAGGAACGTCTGCGCCGGGGATGTACGGTTTCAACTGTTCTGAGTGGATCGGACCCACTGTCCGTCCACTTTGGTCACGCAACGCGTACGTGTTGCTGCCCAAGATTTCCGTAACATCGTACGGTCCGGCAAACTTCGGAGCTAGCTTCCCAGCTACTCCTTTTGCCGCATTGGGAAGGACTTTATTCCTTTTCCATACGAGATCTCCGACTTAGAAGCTCGCTTCACGTCGGCCCGCGTTATAGTAACGCGCCTGTCGATCTCGTTCCCTGTCGGAATTCTCCGCAGCCATGTCGTGGACCTCGGAGAGATTCCTCATTCGGAGAGCCCATTCTTCTCGAGCCTCCTCTTCGTTTTGTTTCAGTATATCAAGCATCTGCCTGCTATACTCCGAGTCTAAGGGCTTCGGATGCCTGCCGTAGACGAGGAACGCAGGTGTCATTCCTGTGGCACTACTCTTGGAGTTGTTGAACGCGTGGACGAGCTCTGTAAGATGCTCGTCCCAGCGATCATGGTCATCTTGGATGAAAGCCATGATCATCTGCTTCATCGTTCGGTTAACCCTTTCGACAGAGTTAGCCTGCGGATGGTACGGGGGCGTCGTTTCATGACGTATCCCCTTTTTGTTCAAAAAACCGTCGATCGTTCGGTTTTGAACTCTGTCCCGTTGTCGGAGAGGAAGACTTCGGGTGTTCCAAACCGGAGACAGATGCGTTCTGTAAACTCCGCCAGTATGGCTTCGCCTGTGGCGCGGTGGAGCGGAATCACTTCCACCCACCGTGTGAATAAATCCTGAAAAACTAGGATGTATTCGTACCCTTTACTCGTCTTGGGTAGCGGGCCCATAATGTCGCCTGCGACATACTGCCAGGGTCGTTCGATGACCCTGCGGCCCATGAGTCCCGTCGGCGGCCTTTGCTCAGCCTTTATCTGCTGGCAAGTCTGGCATTGCCGCACGTAATTGGCGATGCACGCATCCATACGTGGCCAATAATATTGACGGGCAACCCGTGCGAGAGTCTTCTCTCGCCCCAAGTGTCCTGCTGTGGGGCTATCGTGACACTCTTTCATGATATCCCCTTGTTTTTCTAGAGGAACGACGAGCTTCCAAGCCTCGTCGTCCTCTCCCAGGATTCCTTGCATCAGTTGGTCGGGGTTGTAATAAAACAGTCTCCCCCCGACCCACTTCATCTTCGGATCGGTGAGTGGTTCCTCTTTGGCTTTCTTAAGCTGTTGGAGGTACCACTCATCCTGGGAATTTCCCGTCCACGAGACACCTGCCACTGGTGTCTCCTCGCCCTCCTCCTCGTACATTCGAGAAAGGGCGTCTGGGACATTGTTGAGCGCACCTTTTCTGTGCTCAACAATGAATTGGTGGCCTTGCAGCTCCAGGGCCCACCGCGCTAATCGCCCTGTCGGACCACTCAGTGTGCGCAGCCAACGCAGACAGCTGTGGTCCGTGACTACGCGGAATGCGTAGCCTTCGATGTATGGGCGAAACTTCTTTATCGCCCATACTACAGCGAGACATTCGCGTTCTGTCACGCTGTAGTTCCTCTCGGCAGGTGAGAGGACGCGGCTGGCGAACTCCAGTGCTCGCTCCTTGCCGTCTTCAAACTGAAGTAGAACTGCTCCGATTCCCGAGTTGCTTGCATCTGTTTGTACAACAAACTCATTGTTGAAATCAGGGCATTGCAAGACTGGTGCGGAGGCTATGAGAGCCTTTATCCGCTCGAATGCAGAGTGTTGTGCTTCAGTCCACTCAAACTTACGCTCCTTCTTCGTTAGTTGCGTAAGTGGTTCGGCGATCGTGGCGAGGTTGTTCAGGAACCTCCTGTACCACGATGCCATGCCTAAGAAGCGCCTTAGCTGCTTTACGTTCTTAGGCGGCGGGTACTCTAGTACCGGCCTTATCTTCTCTGGGTCAGGGCGGAACCCGTCTTGGTTCAGCACTACTCCCAGGTATTTTACTTCGCATTGGCAGAAGTGGCTTTTCTGCCGATTGATCGTTAGGCCCGTCTCTCGTAGACGGCCTAAGATCTTACGAAGGTGTTCGAGGTGCTCCTCGAACGTTTTCGACATTATGACGACGTCATCCAGGTATGCGAATGCAAAGTCTTCGCAATCTGGAGTGACGACCATGTCGATTAGGCGCTGGAAAGATGCTCCTGCATCTTCCAAGCCAAATGGCATTCTCTTGTACTGGAAGTGGCCCATTCCAGGTACAGAGAAAGCCGTTATCTCTCTGGACGCCTCGTCCAGAGGTACTTGATGGTACGCGTTGCTGACGTCTAACGTCGTGCAAAACTTTGCCGCTTTGGCCTTGCGGAAAGCCGTGTCCATGCGTTTCGCCGGGTAGCCGTCCGGCGAAACCTTGAGTGTATTGACTCGTCGGTAGTCAATACACATCCGGTATCCTCCACCGGATTTCTTAACCATCACGACCGGGCTTGACCACGGACTCGTGGATGGTTCAATGACGCCAGCGTCCAGTAACTTACGGACCTGCGCAGTCCATTTCAGCCTCTATTACCGGTGAATATGGGTAATATCGCTGTTTGATGGGGCGAGCATCTCCCACATCAATCGAATGGGTCACCCACGTGGTGCACCCAAGTGTGGTCGGCTCCGTGCCGACCATTTCGTGCACAAGTGCCTCGACTTGTGCTCGTTGCTCCTCGGTTACATGGCCTAAGCCCACTGCACCGATCTGGATCATGTTAATCTCTTTAACTGATGCCAGTTGGAGATCCACGCTGACGTTGTCGTCCACCAACGTCAGCTGGTTTGATCGCGGATTGTGTACTGAGCCGAATTCCCGCATGAAATTCGTGCCCAAGTAACAATCCGCATCTAGTGCAGGGATAATCGAAACTTTGATATCCCTGCTTATGCCACCTATTGTGAAGGGAAGGTAAGCACAGCCCACGATTGGGCTCGTGCTACCGTCAGCGAGCTTAGCACCTGCGTGCTCGCTTGGCATAAGTGTTCGGCCGCATGCAGTTATCAACTGCAGTCCGATCGGTCCCATCACTGTGACCAATGCGCCTGTGTCATACAGCGCGCGGAAGTGGAAACCTTCCACTTCCACCTGTAACCACCATCTGGTTTCCAGGCTTTCCTCCGCAGGAGCGTTCGGTAGTGCCGTCCCGCTAACGCCCTGGGAGGTCGTTCCCGAAGCTTCCTGACTAGCTTCGTTGGCGTTTGGGGAAGTAGTTGAGTGCCCTACTTCCCCTGTTGCCCATTTTCCGGCGAGCAATTAGGGCATTTCGCTCGGATTACGCCTTTTTTGTCGCATCCGAAGCAGCGAATAGGTTCTTTCGCTTGCCCATTTTTCTGGCCGTTCTTCTCGTTGCCATTGTTTTTCTTGGCGTTGCCTTTTTCAGAACGGCCCTTTTTGTTCGCCGAGGAGGAAGCACTCTTGTTTCCCCCTCCCTGCCTTTGCTTATTACTTTCGTGGAAAGCTTTCAATAGATCTCCACTAAGCTTCTTTATCAGGTCGGCTATGTCTTGCTGACCTGTCCCGGCTATCGGAGCATCGGGCTTCTCCTTTGTGTCCGGGGATGTAGCGGCCGTTGCCGCTACCTTTACATGAGAAGACGTCCCTGTCTTCTCGTTCTGCGATCTGTACACCGTTTCTGGCATTACCGCTTTGGATGGGTGAATTGGCGTCCTATCGCCCTTTTCCCTATCCAGGATATATTCAGCTTTTGTGCATTGATCCGCTAGCTCGTCTGGCGTGTTGCAGATCTCAATCCTGATAATCCTCTTGATTTCTGGGAGAAGATTCATATAAATCTTCTCCAGCTCTTGGAGCCTAGTCATCCTCGGGGATATCTCACATAACATGCTCTCCATGCATGTTATGTAATGGCTGCTCGATTCCCCGATGTGTTGGTAACGACTCCTAATGTCGTCTCTTAGGCGCTCTTGCCTATCGTGGGCGCAGCCCCATCTGCGCCGAGTGGCTTGGCAAAAATCTGCCCATGTTCGCCACTCGCGGCTGTAGTTCCGGTACCACATGCTCGCCACATCCCTGAGTACGCACGGGAGCGACGCCAGCATGTCGCTCTCGTTTAGTTTGGACGCTCGGGCATTGTCCTCGAAACTCTTGAGGAAAGCTTCTACATCTTCTCCATGTTTAGCCGAGAACGTGACGTTCCATCGGCTAACTATTCGGCTGGGGTCCTCGTGACCTCTGCCTGTTTGGTTTAGTTCACTTGTGGAAGGAACGATGTGTTCTCTCGTCCTTCCGTTCGTGAAATCTTTCCACGATCTGATTTCTCGTGGCGGGATTCGCCGTTGCGCGTTCTGAATGGTGTTCGCACCATTCAGTGTTTCGTTGATTCCAGGCTCGTCTATCGTGTACGTGTCCTGGAATCCAACGCGCGGTGTCGATTGCGACGGATTTATCCGCTCCGTTCGCGTATCGATCTGTCGGCCGTCGATTCTTGTGCTTGACATCGGCGGCCGTTGCTGGTCTACTACGTGAGCCAGCTGATCGACTCTCATCGTGAGAGCCGTCAATGCCCTCGCCTGGTTGACACTTGTGTTCAACAAGCTGTCGTATTTCTGTTCGATTGCTCGAACGGTTTGTTGGATATCTCGTAACAGAGATTCCAACCTCGGCGATTGACCCTGTGACGACTGACTGTCGTCATCGGTCCCGCTATCTTGGTCCTTTTCATTTTCTGACCTCGATGGCGGTGTGCGACTTGGCTCTACGTTGCCAGGTCCTTTGTCGCCTTCAGAATGGCAAACGATGCTGTTCTGATAGATTGAGAGAGGGTGAGGTCGGGCCCTTCTCATAATTCTCGTCCTGAATTGTGGTGGATGTCCTGTCCATACACATCTCTTCGATGAAGGACTTCCTCAACGATTCACGGACTGTGCGTAACTCCTCCTCGTTTGAGGAGTTACACGCCTGAAAATCGGCTGCAGTGTAATTACCTTGCAGCCAATTATACAGACGGTGACGCTGCACAAAGCAGTCGCCGTCTGTTCTTAGTCCGAGTTGCTGGATTGTCTCCTCCAGCTCCTCGACCGGGATCGCCGACAGCCACTGCTGGACGTCCCTTCCGTTGGTTCTGACTTATACTCCATCTTCGCCTGATTGAGTACAGGCCTGCCCTCTATCCCAAAAACACGGAAAAATTGTGGGACGGACCTTTCGGTTGGCGACGCAACTACTCCTACTGTGTAGTGTGAGATTCTCTCTGAAACACGTCTTCGAGAATTTCTTTACGACTGCCTACAGTTTGTAGCGCAGTCGCGATTGAGATGCGTAAAAAAAAACTCTATTTATTTTAACGCGACTCTACTCGAAATTCTCGCTGACAAATTCAGCGAGAAATGAATTTTCCTCGAAAACTTTCGATTTTCGAGTTCAATTTGGATGGAAAAAATTCTCACTAGAATTTTCTCCCAGACGTGTTTCTGGTGTTAGTAAGTTACCATCGGTTGTAAATTACATGTGTTCGCTAGCTAGCCAACACGAGAGGTTCCCTGTCGAAAGCGCGAATTCTTGTTTTGTTTTTGCTTTTGGTTTGTTGAGATTCCGAGTTTTACCGCGGTCGTTC